>JAJJID010000180.1:0-74768 GCA_022204955.1 Macrophomina pseudophaseolina
CTCTACGTCAGTCCCGGCGATCCAGCGTGCGTAGTCCCCTCTCGAATTGCGTACATGAACCCATGCTGATGTGGCGTAGATTCTGGACTCACCACTCGAACATTGACCGCATCTGGTGGCAGTGGCAGATGCTGGAGCCCGAGACGCGCACGGCGGGTGCGAGCGCCATCGCTGGCCCGTACACCATGAACGACGGCTTTGAGCCTCACCGCAACGGCACCCTCGACGATGTCATCAGCCTCGACTTCGTTGCGGCCGACCGGTCGTTCAAGCTTGGGGAGCTGCTGAGCACGACGAGCGGGCCGTTCTGCTACGTCTACGAGTAGGCATGGTCGCCGTCGGCCGCACAGGAAGGATGATGCAGCCGCCGTAGTGTTTTTGTGTCGTAGGTATAAAGATGATCGAAGCAACTCGAGCGTTAAGAGTGAATCACAAGCATAAACGTCATTTGCGCACCCGTACCCCGCTTCCGCCACGTTTCCGCCACGTTCCCAGTTCTTTGACGCTCGACGCCGAAAATAAGCTTATAGTGCACCGTGGCTTGGACTGTTTCCTCCGGTCGCACTAATTACAGGACTGGTTTCGGGCGCCGCTCGGGTCTACCTTCCCCGGCCGTTCCTCGTTCCAGAACGTGGTGGACATGCCCAAGGCTACAGGGCGAAACCCGCCGTCGCACCAAAGGCCGCTGTGGAGCCGCAGGTAAACGATTAGTCCCCGTATAAGCCTATTATCCTGGCACGTCGTCCCGACAAGGATAAGGGGCGTCAGGCCCGCTGTTGCCAATCACCGAGCAGCCTTACGGCAATCGTCCCGCCCGCTGCCGGCCGCCCAGCCGGTGATTGGACAAGTTCTGCTCATTATTCGAGAAATGCTGCCGGCACCAAGTCCGTGGGCCACTCTAAGGAAATTGTGCGTATGGCGGAGCAGCGCTAATCTCCCGCTTGCTCTCTCCACAGCGCACTTCCTTCATCACCGCCCCGCCGGCAGATCCCGGCCGGCGCCACGTGCAGCGGCATCTGGAGGTTCTTCTGCTCAGCTAATGCAGGGGCACGGCGCAAGAGATTGGCGGCGTGTCATGTTGTTGGGTGTTTTCATTCCTTGGCGACGCGGCGTTCTGGCAGGAATTCGTGCCCCCTTTGCCGCTCGTCCGCCTGCACGAACCTGCCGCTGCTCCCGCATCTCCAGCTCGACGATTGCCCATGTCCACGAAGGACCGAAGTGGAGTTGTAGTCAGCCGGGGCGCCGTTTGTACCACGGCTATGACGGTTTCATTAAATTAGCTTCAGCCAACGTCGCGAGTAGATCGGCCGTGATTGGCTCAATGTCCTCGCCGGCGCCACTTTGAAACGGCCCCCCCGGGAACTGGATAGGGCTCTGCCAAAGACTTTAAGTAGCCGCCGAGGCCTCACCTTTACGGGAACTATCGACGCTGGATCAGTTGAACCGTCCCTTTCAGTCACTCATTTTTCGTCCTTCCTAAGGCATCCACTCCTTCTCCTTGTCCGCAAACACAGACGACTTCGCGTTGACCTTCGCTCTATCCCAAACCACCACGAATCTACACCATGCGTTCTTCCGCCGTTATTCTGCCCCTCCTGGCTACGCTGGCCGTGGCGAGTCCCATCAGCAAGCGGTAAGTTCTGTAGTCATGTGCGATCTGGCAGAGGACTTCGGCTGGGGCTGCTGGCCAGCTCTACGCAGAAACCAACCAGGCACTACTATTCGCACTGCACTTGACCTCCACATCCTAATCCTCCCAATGTAGTGAGGCCCAGAACACGAACAGTGTCAGCATGAAGGCGTCCCTCTGCTCGTACTTTCCCGACTACTGCGAGAACTCCTCCAACACGGGTGTCACGGCGGAAACCACGACTGGAACTTCCGGGTCCGGCAGCTCTTCTGGCAGCTCTTCTGGCGGCTCTACCAGCGGCTCTACCAGCGGCTCTACCAGTGGTTCCAGCACTTCCGGCAGCACCAGCGGCTCCACCCCTTCCACGGGCACCTCCTCTGACTCGGACAACTGGGCTGCCCTGCACAATGCCAAGCGTGCCCTCCACAAGGACACCGCTAACCTTACATATGATGACACTCTCGCTGCGGGAGCTCTAGAGCACTCGAAGAAGTGCGTTTTCGAGCACTCTGAGAGGTATGTGCCCTTGTATCCACCCTTTTGTTTCTCTTTGCGATAGCTGACGCTGCGAAGTAACGGCGATTACGGCGAGAACCTTGCCATGGGCTCGGGCTTGACCAATGACCAGACCGTCGACATGTGGTACGATGAGATCAAGGACTACGGCTCCTACTGGGGCAAGGATGACGTCCCTATGAGCGTCATGCACTTCACGCAGGTCGTCTGGAAGGCTACCACCAAGGTCGGTTGCGGCGTCTACGACTGCGGTTCCCAGGGCAACCTCATCACCTGCCGGTACCAGGCTGCCGGCAACTACCTCGGCGAGTTCGCCGCTAACGTGGGGGAGCTGAAGTCGAGCTAAATGATTGAATGACAACAAAACAAAAACATTCAGCTGAGCTGAACCGACGCGTCGATACCGGCGGTCGATTCTCTGCATGATTCGATTCGATTCTTCAACTTAGCGCTCTTCTACCTCACAGCTTCTTGTATGATTAAATTCAGGGCGAGCCGTGGTGTTCTGCCGATCTTTTGGAAATCAAAAAAAAAAAAAAAAAGAAATCTTGCTACGGTTTTCGTCTCAGTCGGCCACGGGTGCACCAGGCAGCCATGTGGCCCAATGCGTTTCAGCCAGGCACGGGGCCAAGGCGTTCAAGTGACGTGACAAGGACTTGTGCCTCATACAAAATTGCCAAGAGTGTCGAAGGAATGGGATGGTGCAGTGTTTGACAAATTCTTCATAATATCCAGCCTGAATGACATATGTCCTCTTCATTTTCAGGCACACAAGCCACATATTGCATTCATGTACTTGCTGACGCAGCATCTGGCACCTCGATGGCCCCGAGAGTACACCTGTCAGTATGCACCTGCCGGCCTTGGGTATTCATTCTGATTTGGATCGAAGGAACATCTACTGACTCCTATTTTCGAATAGGGGGAACCTGCAGGTCTTCACTCAGTGGCACGTATCATTGGTGAGGGATGCACGCGACATCTTTCTGCACCACCCGGCTGAGGGTCGGTGGGCTTGAGCTGTCGTTTGACGCATCTCTCGACGAGGTGAGATTGTCCTCACTGCTATTTTGCCAGGCACGAGGATAATATTGCGCGAGTGCAGCGACCGGTGTGTCATGCCCGCGTCGCGCAGGAAGTGCTAGCTGCGCGCGGATATCGGGCTTCTGCGTCACGGTGGGCGAGCGCATAGGTGTCGAGCTCGCTGGTGGATGTGGTCTCGTTCGTGAAGTATCGGAGAGGGAATTTTACCCGCAGGGCTGTTTTCTGCCTGGGTATGGTGATATCGGAAGACCGTCTTTTTTGCAAAAGGTGTGCGATTGTAGGTGGGATATGCTGCTGATCGGTTTTAGGCCGGCGTATGTGGGATCGCCGACGATGACTTTAAAAACCTCACCACTGTTCTCTGACCCGAGCAGGCGGACTGTGCGGACTCGCGGTTATGTGTCCGCCATTGCGTGCGCTGTTTGTGGGAAGGCCGGGTAGTTGCAAAAAGAAGTGAGGTGCTGACAGGATGGCGAAAGGGCGGACCTTCCGGAAGCCCCTTTGATGTAAACTCCGCGGAAGTTACGGGAGAAGGCTTTATTTCCTCAGGTTGGATCAATTTGGCGCATAGCAAGCGAGATTCAACCAGATCCTTTGTTCCCAAGCGCCATTGCGTCGTTGCCCGGCTAATCCGTTTACGTCTGTGATTGATGGGCGCACGCACACGAAAAAACTCGCCTAGAAATTGTTGGATCTACTGAGCATCGCAAGGAGAATTCACCCTGTTCTTGACGATTTGGTTATACCATAGTCCTACAAGTTTACTCCACCTTTACAATGCTTCTACCTCTACACTATTTGTAGCCAACAACCGAGGATGTTGTCAGTACGCGGTAGAAATCAGTGGCGTCATGCCTATCTTGACGTAGAAGTATTCCGGTAGGCTGAAGGCAAGATGCCGCGAAGCGTGGCCCTGATCTGTAAAGCCAACGTGTGCGAATGCCATCGATGCTGTTGCATGTACTCGCCCATGTCTTAATGATTTTCGATGCCCAGACGGCGTTTCCACATGCCGTATGTCCCAGCCTTTACGTGCACGCCCCGGGTGGTATCAAGCAGTTCACCAATTTAGCCAGGCCCAAGCAACTTTGAAAACTCGCCGTCTTCACTATCTTCCTTGTAAAAGCCACATAAATTCCTCTAGACGACACAGGCAGCCGAAAAGTATGACCTCCGGGCACTTGATTCTGTAAATAGGGGGCCAAAGGAGTCGGGGCGAGGCGCTAGAGCCTGGGATTCGACGGTGCAGCAGTCTATCTCGAATGATCTCTTGGGTGATGAGCCCTGCAGACGCCGTGCCGTGCTGCTAGCAGCATCTTCTCGCGTGAAAGATGATTTAGTGCATAGAGGTCTTGTTGTTGTGTGCTTAAAATTAGTACTCGTCCTACCTGCCTTGCTTCGAAATTTCTCCGTACTCTGTTGCTATCCACCTGCGCCGCGAAGCATGATGTCTAGAGCCATCGACAGGAATTTCACTGACCTCTCGCATCAAGCTAAGCACTACAATACGACGCACCACATGAGATCTTTTCTAACAAAATGCAAAGCTCAGCAGCGAAATAAGCCGTGCACATGAGAAGTGGATCGAATCACCTGGGCGTAAACGTCATCAGATATTCCATACACTCAAGCCCAAAGGACTGCTTCCGCTTCGATGCATGATTATTCGTTGGAACATGTGGTATAACGTGTGTTTCAGCTTTTGCCAAATATAGCTAGCTCCGTACCTAGAAGATAAGAGGCGCCTGCTGGGCCGTCCTCCTCTAGCACTATGCCAGTTCTTGCCTTCGTTGCGGAATAAATTGTCAATGCACACTTTTCAACATTATCCTTCCTGTTTACATACTTTTGCAAAGGTCCCATGTTTTATCTGGCTAGACATATCGAGGAAACTCTGCCGCAAGCACGCGTAGCAAATTTCCGGCCCTCCAGCTTTCCCCAAGGTGCAACTTCTGCTATACTTTAATCTCAGACCCCATTGCCTTAAAATGTACGATGGTTGGCGGCTCCGGAATGTAGGAACACTCGCAGTTTCTACCTTTCAGTCTATCCCATTTAACCGCCATTCGTACTTTAGTAGCGCATACGAGCGCAACCTCGATCTCGTTCGCGGCAAAGAATCCCCAAAGAACGAGGAATGCAGAAAAAGTGTAAAAAGTACAGGAGAACTCAATCTCCGGGACATGCATGATTTCCAAGGCAGAAACGCATGTTATCTGCCCCAGTAGTGATGAACTGCTACTTGGTCTCATGACAGGACACAGAGTCCGTCGCAGTGCTCGCCGCGTACAGCAGCTTCTTCAAACCGGCCGCGGGCATAGATATGTTCCAATATCGGGGAGATATAAACGCTCTGTATCTCCACGCCGTCGACTGCGGGAAGTAACCCGATGAGGCAAGATACTCGCTGGAGTTTTGGGATGAGCCCCACTGCTCACAATTTGTCAGCGTCTATCGTCATAGCTTCGAGGAGGGTGTGACGGCATTCAACGGTCTAGTAGAAGTTTATCCTTTTCCCGGAGCGGGGTCGAGACGTGCGTTTGTCAATTGGTGAGAAATTGCCGAGGTGCCGGAGTTTGTCACGCCAGAGAAGACGGTGCTTAGGTTTCTTCAGCTTGCACGGACTTGAAAAGCCCTTTTGCGTCTATACCATATGTTGAAGCGCTGTAGCCTGGTGACTTGGTATACGATTCTGTCGCTTTCCTTAGTTTTTCGAAGCCTCGCTAATCCTGTTGCTTTAGACTGAGATTGAACTGGGAGCGGATTATAAGCTCGAGATAAACTTTTGTAGTTCCAACGTGTGCAATTTGTGGAGCAAATCATAACATGCAGGTCTCTCCAATTCAATGCGAGGCTATATTAGTCTCAATTGCGCCAGCAAGTGTCGTCAACGCGCGGGCCGGCCAAAGGCAGCATGCCTTCCTTAGCAGCGCATGCTTTTTACGAACCATCACAGCGGCCTCCCTGAACCTCAAGTTGCTAGGACATGTTGACGTTGCCACTCTATGCTATTCTTGTACACAGTGAGAGAGCATCTATGCGAGTGCTCTTACAACGATATAACGAATATTCTAACAATAGTGTTGCCCTTGAAACCGGCCAGCTTCGCAGCGTCGCCTGAGCAATCAGAGCCTCCGCGCGCCGCAAACGGCCGACGACTGTTTGCGTATACCACGTTTGTTGTCCATCCATGGTGTAATGCAGCGTGAGAGCCAAATTGGTCTTTAGACGATGTACCTAAACAACGGGCTCTTGTCTCCCATCCGCAACAAATCTTCCTCGGAGAACCTCGCCCTGATCTCTTCCTCGGTGCCCATCTCCTCTTTCCTTCGATTTAACGTCTCGAATGCCATTTTCAATACCACAGTCGCTATGATCGCCGCGACAGAGATACCCAGTCCAAAACCAAAACCCAGCCAGTAATGTGGCTTCTGGTCCTCGAGGTATACGTTGCTCCCAATTGCGCCGCCTAGATTGCCCATCGAGATCAACAGGGCCATGCCGATGGCGCGCTTCCATGACGGAGCTAGATTGTTGCCAATCCAAGATAGCACGCCTATAAGCGGAGGATACACACCAGCCGGGATGCAGAACAAGAATGCGTACGTCAAGCCGGGGAGGCGTGGATGTGGAATGCAGAGAAGTCCCAGAAACCCGGCTGCGGCTACGCAGTAGGGTCCGACAATGAATGGCCAGCGGGTCTGGTACTTGTCTGCGTAGTAGGAGACGACGATGGTAGCGATCACGCCAAGGACATAGATTGGTATAGTGAGGAGTTGGGCATTCGCCGCAGAATAGCCAAGGCCGAGGATTACGCTGGGCGCCGAGTAAGTGAAGCCGTAAAGGGAGATCGAGTTGCCCTGGAGCACGGGGGCGTCAGTGGGAGCACACAGAACGATGGATGGGGCAGGTACCCAGTATATAATGATAGCAAACCAAATCTTCCATTCCATCAGGGCGGAGCGGATAGTGGGCCAGTGGAACAGGTCGGCCGTCTCCACATGGCCAGTTCGTGTACCAGAATCTGTTTGTAAGCGGTGGACGATAAACTGACGCTCCTCAGGCTGCAGGAAGGACGCGCTTTCCGGGCTGTCCGGCAACAGCTTGAAACATGTCACGCCGATGACGACAGTGACGATACCTTCAAGGATAAAGATCCATCGCCAGCCCGCCAAACCACCCACGCCATCCATCTTTTCGATAGCGAATGCGAGGAGGCCGGAAAAAGCTCCTGCCATTGAAGCTGCGCTGAAAAATACAGCCATCCGCGTTTGTAGCTCGAAGCGCTTGTACCAAGTCGTGAGGAGGTATGTGCTTGCCGGGAAGAAGCCGGATTCTGCCAGGCCAAGCTACTGATGTGTTAATTCCGCGTTACTGAAGACCGTTCCATGACACATACCGCAACTCTTGCGCCAACAAGGCCCTCATAGTTCTGCACTATGCCCATCAAAGTCATCACTGAATATGTCAATGAGCAAGGCATCCCAACAATGGAAAGTAACCGCGTACCAGTACCCCAAGCAATCATCATACACGCAATCCAAACTGAGGGCTTCACCAGCTTGAGCACGACATTGCTTGGGACCTCGAACAAGGCGTACGGGAAGAAGAAAACGGTGAGGCTTTTTCGGAAATTTAGACAAACCAGTTAGAGAAGGTCCGAGAATACTGACGCGATGTTGTATTGAGATCCCGTAAGCCGAAGATCTTCGTTCATGCCTGCGATTTTGGCATTTCCAACTGCAAGCCCTGATCAGCCGGGAACGAGCAAGGGAGGCCGCTCGACTCACTGTTACTCCTATCAATAAACGATAGCACATAGAGCAAGGTCAACATTGGCAAGAGCCGGAAATCGACTTTGCGCAGGATTCTGCTCGTTTCCTTGGCGTCGTACAGAGGCTGGTCTGAGATGCTCGTTTCCACGTCTTCGAAATGGTCAGGCCACTCGGGCTTTTCGTGCTCAAGGTCCATTGCTGTCACGGTGCGAGGGGATCGGATGGCATGCAGTAGTGGAACAGTCAAACCGGACGTGGAAGAGAGCAGGTGGTGTATGGGCGGGACCACGCACTCGGCTTTTCTGGCGAATGCGGGGAACGCAAGAGCGGTATGATCGACAGGTGCGAGTGCAGTCGCCTCTGCGGATGCGGGGTTGGATGCAGCGCTCTGCAGGTTTCATTCGCCGAAGCTATTGCCAAGATTCGTCATTTTGCGGGTGACGGAGGACAAACGAAAGGGCGGTATTGCACAGAGGGGGTGCGTGGACTTGGCCGGACTCAAGCGTACAGACAACGTGAGTGCTTGATATCCGGGCGAGTGTTGCCAACCCTCACCCCAAGCCTTCTGAGGCGGCCTATAGTATTAGGATTGATCAAGCAGCCCGTCTGCCAGCTCATCAGCAGCAACAACCTGTTCCAATGCCATGCTCTCGCCTCTACAAATCTGATGGGCCAAATGGCACAGCATGAACGTGCCCAGCATTCCGCAAGCGGCAACGTCACCATCGAGTCGGTTCGTCGGAGGGCTGACAAGACGACATCCTCTCCTCTGCCCTTAAACATTCGAGGCCTCGAACGCATCGGCTTCTGGTGTTTCACGTCCGAAAACGGACCAAGTGATGAAGACATGTTGCCGAGATGTGTCTCATGGGAAGCAATCATGATGGGCTGGGCGGCCAATCTCCGCGTAGCACAGCCATCGGTCGCTGCAGGCGCACGGGCTACACACGAGGACTTTCGGTCTGCGCTGCCTTGCTGAACCATTCGGGGCAGGGCGATGGAGCTGCTGAAAAAATCATTTGGAGTGGTGGCGGGCGGCAGAGCGTGTGTGCTCGGTGAGTGCTGTTGCACGTTGTCTAGACTGCCCTCTCAATTACTGTGGTGAATCACCTCGACTGTATGCTGACGGAAGTTCTAATCTGTGGCTGCCTTGGCTTCTCCGGCTCTATCGCAGAAGAGTGCAAGCGGTGGGGCGGAGACGGGACGGGTACGGCGTAGGTGCCCAGGTGCGGTTAGATCCGCCCCCATCTTAATCGGAGCAGCCAGTAGCGCTGGCCATACAGATACTGCTTCATCCCGAGGACGTCTCGGAAGCTGTGCTCTGGTCCTCCTTCTTCCGCCCTGCATGTTGCTCTCTGTGTTTGCTCTGTCGTGCCTGCACGCAGCAGCCGCCTTTGCGCGCTTGGGCGAGTATGCTGCAGTCACCAGCAATGGGCCGATAATTGGCCACTCAGCAAACACCAGCGGCGTGATTGAATACTTGGGCATCCCTTATGCGCGGCCTCCGGTTGGCCCGCTGCGCTTTGCCGCTCCGGAAAAGCACACAGCCAACGGCACCTTCGTCGCGTCGCATTATGGCTACACCTGCCCGCAGACGGCCTCCGCGCGCGTCAACTACCCCGACAGGACGCCCCAGGCCCAGCGCATCATAGCGGATTTTGCAGGCCAGCTCAACCACACACAGAGCGAAGATTGCCTGACCCTGAACATCTGGAGCAAGCCGCGCCCGGGAGCGCCCAAGCCGGTTCTCGTGTTCATCCATGGAGGACGCTTCACCATCGGCGAGAGCAACACGCCTTTTTTCCACGGCGACAAGCTTGCCGGGCGTGAGGATTTGGTCGTCGTCACGCTCAATTACCGCGTCAGCATCTGGGGGTTTCCCGGCCAGCCCGGTGCCCCCAAGAACCTTGCCTTTCTCGATCAGCGGCTTGCGGTCGAATGGGTGCGCGACAACATCGCCGCGTTTGGCGGCGATCCCAGCAAGATCGTCATCTCGGGCCAGAGCGCAGGCGGCGCCGCCGTCGACTTCTGGTCCTATGCGTACAAGCACGACCCGATTGCGAGTGGCATCATCCCGCATTCAGGCACCGCTTTCAGCTTTCCGACGAGCAGTGAGAGCACTGCGGCATCGCGCTGGTACAACATCTCCGCGCAGCTGGGCTGCGGCGACGGCGGCGATGTGCTGGAGTGCATGCGCAGCCGCGATTTCAACGAGATCAAGACGGCTGTCGCGGCGCTGAGATTGCCCCCGGTCAGCGGCCAGGGCAGGTCGGAGGCTGTTTTCCAGCCCACCGTCGACAACAAAACGGCCTTCTCAGTCGAGACGCTGACGCAAATGACACAGACCGGCAATTTTGCGCGCGTGGTGAGTCTGGCTCCGCCCAGATGCCCCTCGTATTCATGATATTGACAGCTGGATGCAGCCGTACCTTGTTGGAAACACTCATTTCGAGGCGGGATACTACCGCTGGGCTGCCTACGGGGCTGGCAGCATCCTGACTGAGACGCAATGGGACAACTTTAACCTGGTCACCTTCACATGTCCCAGCACTTACGGAGCCGCTGCACGCGCCCGTTTTGGGGTCCCGTCGTGGCTGTTCCGGTACGGCGGGGACTGGGACAATGTGCGCCTTTATCCGAACAGCTCAGCTTACCACGGAGCGGACATGCACATGTTGTTCGGAAACTCTGTGGCGGCTAGTGGGCTACCGGAAGAGAGGGCGCAGGATCAGTTAAAGAAACTTGTTATGCACGCTTGGGCTACCTTTGCGAAAGATCCGCAAAATGGGCTGCGGGAGCTGGGGTGGTCGCCGTATGAGACTGGTAAGAATCGGATTCTTGTTATTCCAAAATTACCCACCTGGCTAAAGCTTTTGCCTTTGTAGGCACGCTTATCGAGCTAGGTTTCGAAAAGAGTTCGGTGCCGGCCTTCGTGTCTCCGGATAAGTACGCAGGTCCATGTCCGACTCTCAATTTGTCCTTTTACGACATATAAGCTGCCGGAGATCGGCAATAGCGACGATGAGATCCTGACTTGGATCTTTCCTACCTGACCGAATAAAAACGAATCGGTGAAGCCCAAAGAATCGAAGCAAAGGCTTCGCGAATTATTCAGAAATCGATTGAGGCGATAGAAAGGCCGAGGGAAAGCACTTTACGAAAGCAACGCCCCCCAAGGGGTGGGCTTGTTAACGGCTACGTAGGGAAGTAGACATGTAAGGCTCAATATGTAGCCCAGCAATGATGTCCACATTCGGGCCATTGATTCGACTGCCCCAGAAGCCTGGCATTAACCTTTTTCCATGTTTGACCTCCTATGCCTCGTCAGGTCCAGCGGCGGCTCTACCCTCTTTTGAATTAAGCCACCTGTTTCTACGGCACCAATTAGCGCTCCGAGGGCGACTGGTGGGGGAGAAAATGCATACCGTTCATTAGCCCAGCTCAGCAGGTAATAAGCAGCAAGCAGAGGGGGCGCCCAGTATAGGAATTGAGCCTTCGATCTTTTCCACGTATTGAAAACTGCTGCATGAAACACGCCCCCCATCGCACGCTGTCGGTTGTGCGAAAGGCGGTAGGTTGTGATACCCTTCTCCGCAGTCCCCCAGACCGGATCTCCCCACTGAGTCAGCTTGGGGTATCTGTGCGCATCATCAGCTGCTGCGCTGCGGAAGAGGACGGCGCGGTCCTTACTCTTTTGCGATACGGTTCTCTAAGCTATACCACTGGGGCCCACCCCAGTGCGGATCTTTGACGTACCTGAGCGCCTGTTAGTGCCGACCTGGGTAACCCTTTTTGATGCTTACACATTGTTCAGGCGCCGAGGGTTTGTTCCGCCATATCCACCGCCGCTGAAAACCACTTTCGTTTCTTTCATGGCCAGGAAAAGCTTCGCTCAGGAGACTGCAGGCTGGACAGCGAGCACCAGAGCGCCATCGGGCTTATGTACTTTGAGATGCTGAAGGATTCCAGGACAAGCAACCTTCAAAGCAATTCGCATCTCGCTTGCTCTCGGATTGGCTCGGCAGGCGCCGGGCACGGATCGCCGGGTATGCCCCGGGGGCCATTGGACAGCCCTGCTACTTCCATTACGGGAAAGGTTTACGACGTTGACGGAAGCCTTGTTGCCCGGCGCGCTCGTCGTGAGATTCTCGCCTGCCCGTGTCCAGGCTTTCCTCGGCACGTTTGGAGAGGGAAACACGGGTGGGTAGGTCCCGGATGAAGGCGCGACACACCCTGATCATGCCCGCGGAAATTCGAGCTGGGCTCTTCGCGCAAAGACCGACATTGTGGGTGTACTCATGGCCGGAGCCTTTGACCGTTTCAGCACTGCAAAGCGGCAGGCAGTTCCGGCGTCTTGGCCACGCAGCGTCCCGGAACTCTCGGCCCAGCTCGGGAGGCAGCAGCCTCGACGCAACAGCATCCTCTTCCAGCCTCTCTGCTCACCCAATCGATCGCGCAGGAGCATCATCGCATGGCGACGGACTCTTCGACACCACCGGCTGCAGCCAAGCCTTCCCCCCCGGCTCAGCGCTCGTCAACTCGGCCGCGCCGCAATTACCAGGCCTGCCTCGCCTGCAAGGAGCAGAAAATCCGCTGCCAGCTCGGCTCCCCCGATGACCCGCAGCCTCCCTGTGCACGATGTCGCCGCTCCCGTCTCGAGTGCGTCTTCGGCCCAACGCGCGGAGCTGTGAGAGGAACGAGGCGGAGGCGGGCCAAAGATCTCGAACCTGGTGCGTGGGCTGTTTCCGCCGAGCGCCACGAGAGGCGTAATTGACCTCCTGACAGCCAGCGCAGACCTACATGCAGATGCCGTGCCCGCCGAGCTGCCCTCGGCCGGTGGACGCAGTAATGCTCTCGCAGTGGCTGATGCGGCGTCGTCGACCGGTGCTCCGCCGCATGTAGAGCCCGGGAGTCGGCCAGCACCGGCACATTTCGGCCAGGGGCCGTCATCGGCCATGTTCAGCGAGCGGGATCAGCCCGCCCTTCTAGACGCGTCGGCCATCGAGCACCATGTGCGCTCCTGGGATCTGTCTGACTGGATCTATTTCCAGCTGTGCAGGGACGGTTGGATCAGCCCGGTAGAAGCTGAGTTTCTCCTGCAATGGTACGCACGTCTTCTAGTGTTTTTTTTTTTTTTTTTTTTTTTTTTTTATATTTCCTTGGTCCGCTCCGCTCCTGACGACCGTCTTGTAGCTATTTCCGGTGGATGCAGCCTCTGTTTCCCATACTGGATGAGCGGTATCAAAATCCGTCGCACCGGAAATCTCTAATCACCCATGACCATGTCCTGTGCCTAGCGATTCTCACGGTCGCATCTCGCTACGTCTGGTTCGAGGGGACATCAGCAAGCTCGCGTGCCCATGAGATCCACACCCTCCTCTTCAAACAAGCACAGCAGGGCTTTCACAACTCCCTGTGGGGCGTGGAGCATGATGCTGCCCAGGAGAGCCGCGTACTCTCGACTGTGGAGAGCATCATGTTGTTCGTTGAATGGGTAAACGCTCGCCTCGTCTCTGGAGCCTTGTCAATGCTAACTTATTCCAGCGTCCGCGGCCAATGGACGTGATGCCGAACTATGGTCTGACCGCAACCGATATGGATGTACCTGGCGTGGATCGCGATGATTCTCAGAACTGTGTTATTGGTACGTGCATTCACCATTACAAAAGCAGACTATCGACCTGCACATCCTATGTATGGGATTCTCACAGCTGTGCCTTAGACGAAGAGACGCAAAAGGCCTATCTCTTTGCACGCCGGATGAATGCAACTTCTTGGTTAGTTTTTCTCCTGCTCATGTCACCATTCCATCCGTCTCACAAGCGCATAGGCGCTTACTCGGCCACGCCATCCACTTATTGGATGAAATAGGCCTCGTTGAAGGTCTCAGCAAGTCCAAAGAATCGCGACAACATGATGCAGCGAACTTGCGTCGCCGTGCTCGTATCAGGGATTTACTCGTGCCCCTCGTTTGGGAGGTAGCCTTCCGACTGGGCCGCGAATCGCTACTCAAACTCCCAAAGTCTGCGGGCGCCGAGGAGTATTCTGGCGAGAACGTCTTCTCCCCACTTCTCAGCAGCAGGGCAGAGCTATACCGTCTCTGCCGCTTGATCGAGAACACTCTATACTCTTCAGCCAGCGCCACCAAGGACATCATTGCCTCTGATCGGCACCCGGAGATGGTCTCGAGCTTGGCCGAAATAATGCACGACTGGCGGAATAAATTTCAGAAACAGCCAGGTAAGCCTTTTTTTTTTGCCCTTCTAAAACCATTCAGGATGCTTACGCCGTGCCCAGGGCCACTCGCACTCCGCAAGAGCATCGAAATCCAATATAACAGCGTATGGACCTATCTCCATGCCATCTCCTTCCAGGCTATCGTAGAGCGTTTGCGACACTCCTCGGGAAATGAAGCAGGCATCCAGCATTTTGAGCGGTCGTATCAGCCTCAGCGGCTGAGTATAGCAGAGGTCCTGCGCTCTGAGCGGAGTCGGAGGGATATCCAATCAACCGACGAGATTGCCAAAGCCAGCATTCGTGCCCTGGAGCTGACCCTCGAACTCGAGCACGAAGGCTACCTTCGCTTCATACCGTCTTCAACCATGATTCATATATCAACTTCAGCCACTCTCTTGCTGAAGGGACTGCGGACAGTGACGGATCGCAGCACCTTGGATCTACTTAGCCGACTGTCCCACGCTATGCACCGGGCCGCCGTGGACGACGCGCATGCTATGGCCCACTTCAGTTCAGGTCTGTCTTCCATCCTCAAAAAGCTCCAGGCTGGTGCACCGACCGTATACCGAAACGGACGTCAATATTCCAGCACAGCCCAGGATACGGCCAACATTAACCAGCCAGGAGCCATCAATTTGCCGCCAATAGGTGCCGAGAACGCAGGCGTTGCCAACGGGGCCGTTTCAGAGCAAGCCTCCTTTGCAGGAGCCGGCGGGGTGTTTGACCCCATTTTCCCAGATGATATTGCCGAGGATTGGGCCAACTGGCTCAGCGTGGGGCTCGACGACATCGACAGTTGCCTCGGACTCAACCTCTACTCCAGCTGTGGCATCCATGGAGAAATCCTTCGGCTTTGAGTGCGCTGAGACTCACTACCGGGACGGGGGCTTTAAAGCTGGCAATCTCATGCTGTCTTCGGAGTTTGGTCCCGCCACCGTCAAGGCAGAGATCCGGGGCGCCCGTGTACAAAATGCACGGACACGCCAGCTGCGACTGGCAGAATCACTCTCTTTGGCCAATTACCGTCAAATGTAGCGACTGGCTAGCCCCGCAAATATGTGCCGCAGCGTGGGCCCTGTGTATCTTGTGTCCATCCAGGATTACGCTCGTATCACATACCCAAAAACTTGGCAACGGCTCCGCCAAGGAAGTCTTGAGTGAAGATTTGGTGGGAGATGGCGGAGCAAAGCCGTGCCAAGCAACTCGTGTGCATGGAAGCGGCCTCGGCATTGGTGGAACTTACCCCAGACACCATATGCGTGTTCGGAGTGTGGGGTACTGAATAAGAGACACGCGCGGCCAGCTGACGAACCACGGCGCGATAGGCCATGCCGGCCCATGCCAAGCTTCTGACCGGTCCGGCGGATTTGCTTGAAAGGAGACAGTTCGCTTGCCTTCGCCACTATGCGCCTTCGGCTCCGCATCATCAGTGTCCCGATTCTCCATATTGACCTTGACGCAACCTTTGAGCTGTCACGATGGAGCCGCAGGGGTGTTAATCAGCGCCTCGCCAGCGCTTGTCCGCCTTTACTTGTTTTCGTGTCGGATGGGGCGGTCGAGGATACCGCTGGCTGGTGGAAATGGAGCATATATATCCCCGAACTTGTCCTGTTGCCATAGGCGTTGAAATCCGGGGTAACGCTTGGCAAAGAGCTGTAGCGGCTGTTCACAGAGAAAATTTCTCCGCCGCTCCTCTGTAAGTTGTATTGAACCTTGCTGTTTGTAGGTATAAAGCCCCCCGTGATTCCTGAGGACGTGTTTGGGCAGGATCCCTCAAACAGATTGTTTTCTACATCTCAGCGCATTAAGAACCCTATAAATACCAAAAGTCGCAAACATGCGTTCTACAAATCTGCTCGTCCTCCTCGCAACTTCCCTCAGCCTGGTCGCAGCGAGCCCGTTGGATGCGCCGACCAAAGTGATGGGCAAGCGGTTCGCCACCAATGTTCTACCCGCATCGTCTGGACATGTCGTTCTCCCCTCAGCAACAACGGTGAGCACTTTCGACGGCGGAATGAAGAAGTATGACCGTGGTACCTCTTGCACCGGTCAGTCTGAAGGGGGCGATGCGGACGCTGTCTTCCTCGTTCAGTCCGGAGGCACCCTCAAGAACGTCATCATTGGTGCGGATCAATCTGAAGGTGTCCACTGTCTCGGCCCGTGCACGATCCAGAACGTGTGGTGGGAGGCCGTCTGCGAGGGTGAGAGCCCCATGCGCTTCGCGCGTTGTAAAGGGGGGCGAAATGCTGACCTCAAGACCCAGACGCCTTGACCATCAAACAAACTTCCGGGACTTCCTACGTCGTTGGCGGCGGTGCTTTTGGCGCGTCAGACAAAATTATCCAGCACAATGGAGGCGGCACCGTCTCAATCAAGGACTTCTACGCCCAAGATTTCGGCAAAGTTTACCGCAGCTGCGGCAACTGCGGCACTCAGTACAAACGCACCGTCACCATGTCTGGGGTTTGGGCCGTCAATGGCGATCTCCTTGCCGGCGTTAACTCCAATTACGGCGATACCGCGACCATTTCCGGCACTTGTGCTGACAACGTGGACAACATCTGTGCCTGGTACCAAGGAAACGATGATGGCGATGAGCCCACCAAATTGGGCACTGGCATCAGCTCTTACTGTGTCTATACCGCCAATGGTGTCGATGACTGTCCTTGAGTTGAACGTTGGCTTCTATTTGCCACGACACTAAGATCGTGTTGCGGCTCCATCGCAGTTGTGTGTCTGGTTGGTGAGGGCACCCGTACATATGTGGAATGGAGGTCACGTGGTGGACAGAATGTACATATTTCCTGTCTGTGATGCCTACACGGTCTCCGAATCATAGCCACCGGTTTGTTTTGCATTGATTCGCAATGGCTGAGGTTAATGCTGCTTAGTATGTCCTAAGCCTGTCCACTGGTGTGCATCTGCAGCCCGGGCCGGAGGGTTTCCGTCTCCGGATGAGTGTCGAACAGCGCCGCTAAGCAAAGTGTGATGCATCGAACCCCCTGGAGACAAATGCGTTAATAGTTAGAGAAAAGTCTCTGGTTTCCGAGCATGTTTCCCGACGCCATTTTTGTTCTCGGAATGCCTTCATCCTCCGAGTTTCCACCCGGTTTGGGCCACAGGATGTTCGTTTGGTAGCCGACCAATACCGGAAATTGTGCTTGCCCACTCGTTGCTCAAGCACCCAATCTGCCCCGCTAACATGTAGGATATCTCATCCAGAACGAGAGAGCCCGGCGTAGGACCACGTACGGTTAATAAGTAGTCCATATCGGGCCTTTTATTAAACGTGACGCAGCGCGTGCAAGATCATTAAAAGCTATTTACGAGCTCCACGGAGTTCATGCGCTGTGAGGCAATTGCTAGGGCTGTTGGTGTAGTGATCCAATGGTGGCAGGACCATGCATTTATCCCGCTGCATTTATCCCAAGACCTCGATTCGCGAAGATGTTAACATTAGCAGGGAGCGATCAAGACCTCCGTACGCGACCAGATATGGCCTGTGTTACGACAGCAATGCTGAGCAGTTGCGAACCTCGCACTGAAACAACAGTTATAAATGCATAGCAGTTGGGGAAACTGGCTTGATTAAATTGCAGGAGTTCCTAATTCCATGTCATATAGCTTATCATTCGGTATGTATGTACCTTTATTCCCTCTTGCGCCGGAGGCCAACTCGCATGTGACCCTTTCCACCACGATTGGCTCGGAAGTAATACGGTACGAACTTGAGCGTCTTACCTACGCCTTGTGCTTCTGTTGTGTATGCAAATTCTGGCGTGAGAGAATTTGGTGACGTCCGGAGGGTTGAAACTGCATCATGTGCTGTCAGAGAGACATACTGCTCATCAGTCTCTGGGTCTTTCTCAAGTGTTTCCGTCACACGACAGTTAGGATCCAACACTGCTGACTGGCGGGGCCATTAGCTCAAAGTCCCGTATGTGCAAAATGTTCCTCGTACCTTGAAATGGTCATCGACCCATGGGTTATCCACATCTTCAACGCAGTAAATAATTGGTCCACGTGCCAGCGCAATAATGTCTTGGTTGGTGTATGGATGAGGACAAATGATCCTTGGCGTTAAAGTTATCTTCAGGTCGAAGTGGAGGTTGGACTTCAAGAGACTTCCCGGGATACAGACAAATCCTTTGGACAAGGGCAAACGGGAGAATTGCCGCGGCAGCTTTGGATTTGTCAGTGCTAAAAACGGCAGTTCGATATTTTCCAGACGTACCTGCCAGTCGGAAGCCCATGACGGGATCCGCAGACTGAGACTCACATCGATACCCTCTGGAGCATCTATATGAAAGCTGATTTTTCCATCCCACGGCCAGTCCGAGGCCTGCCTTACGGTTACAGCCGACGTACCAACAGGGATTGTCAGAGTCGCCGAGCCGTACATATAGACATTAACAGACACTCTGTTCTCAGCTTGTTCAACCCTCGCCGTCCAGAAATACCCGCCCAGGTATCCCAACAGTCTGGCTACGTTAGGCGGACAGCAAGCGCAAGTAAACCACTCTGATCTCTTGGACAAATCATTGCCACTGCTAGCCAGCTGATTCACATAGGTGAAAGCTTTGCCATCGCAGGACATGCCGGTCAGAACGGCGTTGTAGAAGCTCAGCTCCATGATATCAGCAAAGCACCCATCAAGAGAGATCTGCAAATCGATCAGCTTTCCTTGCTGCATATCCGTAGCAAGTCGGCACCTACCTGCAGCAGTCTCTCCGCCAGCATCATGGCTCCGATGGACGCACACGTCTCGGCGTAGCAACCCCCTTCGTCCGTACCCTGCGGCAAGAAGTAATCGATACCAAAGCCCTCCCATTGCTTGATTGCTCCTATTCCGCCTGTCAAGTACATTTTCCTCTCAACCATATTCTTCCACAGCCGCAGAACTGCCTGCTCCAACTCTTCCCTTCCGTCCTCCATCTTCACCAAATCTGCCGCGGCTGTAAGCAGATACATTGCCCTAACGCTGTGCCCTTCAATCGTCTGCTGCTCAACGATGGGCGTGTGGGCCTGCTGATACCAGTAACTCCGCCTCTGGGGGTAGTAATGTGGTCGCTCGTTGAACCGTTCGCCCCGCTTCTCGCTTTCCACGTCGAAGTAGTGTCGGCCGTCGACGCCTTCCGGGTTCCCACGCTCCTCAAGAAAGTAAGCCGCGAGCTCGAGATGCTTAGGATTGTGAGTCGTCTTGTAAAGACGAAGCAGCGCGAGCTCAATCTCCGGATGGCCGGGATATCCGTGCAACTGGTGAGGCTGGGGCCCGAGAGTGGCGTGGAGGAGATCGACATATTTTATCAGAGGGCCGAGGAGTTTACCGTTGTGGAACAGCTGTTCATGAGCGAGAGCGGCTTCTATCAGGTGACCCGCGTTATATCTGCGCCATATCAGTCCAAGGCTCGACGTGTGCGAAGCGGCAGGAAACGCACAGCTCATGTAGATCGCGCAGATTTGTGAAGCGCTTGTCTGGCTCGACGACGGTGAAATGGATGTTGAGGTATCCGTCCGGTTGTTGGGCAGAGCGTATCATGTCAACGAGCTCGTGGACGGCCGTCTCGAGCTCCACGTCCTGGCGTCCGTGCAGGAAATAACACGCCCCTTCTATCCATTTTGCAACATCCGAGTCCCAAAACAAGTGGTTCGGAATTGGAGGCACATCAGGCTTGTCCGAGTACGAATTGTGCCAGCGCAGCTTAAACGCGTCGTATCGGCCGGTGTCCTTCAAGACTTTGAGTTGGTAAAGGAGTGTGTTTCGGAAGACGACATCTCTCTTCCTACCACAGAAAGATTCCCGATCAAACGTGGTGGCCTGAAAAGTTGCCTGGGGATTGTCTGGAATTATTCTTCTTTCCACCATGACGCCCCGGGTCACCCAGGATCGAGAGAGGTTGTGGGAGGATGTGAGACTGTTGGACGTAGTGAGTTAGAAGCTACCTTTGGTTCACGCAGCGCTGTATGTAGGCCATCGCCCTCCCACATTCGGCACACCTGCTCCGCTCGTCGAGCGCGCCATGCTGGATTGAGCAAGCGACGGCTTCATTGCGAAGGCGGTATCGCGGCAAGTGGCGATGGCGTTGGCATGCCTCGCCAGGCAGGCGTTGAGCCCACCGCCGAAATGCCCCGCGTTCGGAGGTCGGGGCGCTCCATCGAGGCAAGGGGAACTCCGGTGGGCTGGCGGAGCGCGCGTGGCACCTCCTTCACGCCAGGCCTGGAGAGACGGGAAAGCCAGCAACGAAGCACCGCGTCGATTCCGGTAGCCGCATCCTGACAAGCAAGCCTCGCCAATGATCAGGATGCTGATAGTCAGGCTTCCATAAGTACTGCGGAGACCGACGTCCGGACTGCACCGCCTCCACGGCTCGTGTGCTGCGCACCCCTGGGTGACCCTTTGTCGACCTTTGAGCCTTCTTCCACTTCCCAAAATGGCAATTCTGGACAAGTTCCTTCCCCCGGGCGACCGGGATGCGGCCCTCCTGCTCTATGGCATGGTATTTGCGACCTGCTTCAACGGCTATGATGCAGGAATCATGACCGTGATCCTGGCGGACAAGCAGTTCACGGAATACTACAACGTCGACGCCGACAGACAGGGCGTCATCGCGACCATCCCATGGGCGACCACCGGTCAGTGGCACCAGCTTCAATCTCCGCTACTGCTGACTCTGAATGCAGGCCTGGCCCAGGTTTTCGTTGGAGGAACACTCGCGAACCTCGTGGGCCGGCTGTGGGCCCTCCGCATCTCAATTGTACTAATGTGCATTGGCGTGTACGGAAACCGGCATCTTTGCGCTGTGTGACGCTGTCGCTGATGCTGCACAGAG
This sequence comes from Macrophomina pseudophaseolina, assembly GCA_022204955.1. NCBI lineage: Eukaryota > Fungi > Ascomycota > Dothideomycetes > Botryosphaeriales > Botryosphaeriaceae > Macrophomina > Macrophomina pseudophaseolina. The sequence goes on from JAJJID010000180.1 coordinate 21,033, forward strand.
TTGTCCAAGTGGTTCCAAACACGTACGGCGTCTTGATTCTCGGCCGTCTCATCACGTAAGTTGTTGCGGTCCCAGCATGGAAGCCCAAGCTGACGCGGCCAAGCGGTCTCGGATTCGGATGCGTGTACATTGCGACGAACCTCTACGTAGCTGAATGCTCCCCGGCGAAACTCCGCGGCAGCTTCGTCGGCACAGTGTCACAGTTTGGCTATCAACTTGGCACGTTAATTGCGTTCTGGGCCGGCTATGGGATGTCGTTTCACACTTCGCCATTCAACATTGCCTGGCGGGTGTCGAATGTCATTCAAATACCGATCGGGCTTGCATTTGTGGTCTTGTCGTTCTGGTATCCCGAATCGCCCCGCTGGCTGCTCGAGCGGTACCCAGACACCCCCGAAAAGTGTCTAGGCAATCTCGCCAGGATCCGGTCTGGAGCACCCCTCGATGAGCACGTCCAGGCCGAATTCCACGAAATGATAGCATCGTACGAGTTCCGCAAGCGCTATGAGCCGGGCTACCTTGGGCTGCTGAAGAACAAGGCTCTCCGAAAGCGGCTGCTGTACGGATTCTACGCGACAGCGCTTCAGCAGGTGGGCGGCATCGCGGCGGTGACGATGTATGCCACGCTTATCTACCAGAGCCTGGGATGGAACAGCGGCAGCCAGGCGCTAGCAATCAACGGCATCCAGGCCGTCCTGCAGCTCTTCATTGTTCTGGTGAACACGTTCACGGTCGACCGCTTCGGCCGCAAGGCGCTGCTGATGGCCGGGTTCGCGATCCAGTCCCTGGCGCTGTTGATCCTTTCGAGTTTGACAACCTCATTTCCTGATAACCAGAACAAAGCAGCAGCCGTCGTCGAGGTTGCGATGCTCTTTGTTGTTGGCCTCACGTACTGCTGGAGTAACGGGCCCATTGCACCGGCGATTGCGTCGGAGATCTTCCCGCAGCACGTCAGAGACAAGGCGTTTGGACTCAGTCTCCTGGGCCAAACGGTCTGCTTGCTGGCATTGACGCAGCCATGGCCACGCTTCAATGATGAGGTGGGTGCGAAGAGTTACTGGCTGTTGTTCGGCTTGAACGTTGCGGCCCTGGTGAGTACATGCCTGGGCATGAGCCTGCCGAAAGACTGCTAACAGACCATAGATCTCGGTGTTATTGGTACTTCCTGAAACGAAGGGTATATCGCTTGAGCGTATGGACAAGATCTTTGGAGAGATTGACGCGGTGTCGGCTGGAGAGACGGAGATGGACGAGAAGACAGAATCCTCCAACCCGCGGCTGAGCGCTGAGAAGAGGCCATTAGAGACAGGTGAGCGTACCGCTCACATTGACCGGCTCGGGGTGGGTCCGTGACGCACCAGTGATGACGGTCATCGATGGATTGGCGCTTCAATCATGTTGCCAGACGTGGTCAGCTGGTTGTTGTATTGTACCTTGACCACACACATTGTAGTGTCAGACAACGGAGAAAGGCACGCGCTTGTTCGTTTGGATCGAGAGGGTAGGCTCTGACGTTGCAACGGTAAACGCAAGCAGGCGTGGGGAGGTGAAGCATTCATCCGGGTTATTGAGTACCCAGGGAAGTCGAAAGCCCTCTTCCGTGCACGGATGAAAGTTCCAACGACCCAGGCAACGCCGGGCGTCGGTCTTGGCTCTCTCGCTCGCGGGGTGATGATGATTTCTGCGGTCCGAGGCCGAGTCTGAGGATGCAGTGATGATACTGTGATTCTGGGCATGCTCTGATCAAGCCGAGCCTCCACGGAGAAATCTTAGTCGCGGAGTGATCGGACCGACCGGGGATTTCCCGAGGCGAGTGTGTCCGTTCCCGTCATTATCGTTCCACTCTCTGGGGACAGCTTCCGTTGTACATACACAACACTACTTTCGAGTTACCCCGCTGCTGCCAGCTCCTGCCGAACGTATCGCCCTCATTTTTCAGCCTGCTTCGCCCTCTCTGGCCGCCGTCTACGTCACCTCGTGCTGCAGCAGCTCCGACAGCCATGAGCCCCGCCCTGCGCCCACTGGCTCCGCCGCTCGTACTCCGCAGAGGCTCGTTGCCCCACCAAGAGACGCAGCCTGCCATCCGGGAATATTGACCATTGTGCGCTTCGTGTCTACTGACTGTTTGACGGTGTCCAGAGGCCTCCCGGCATCGTGCTAAATACCGGCCTCCCTATCCAAAGCGAGCGCGTTGAAGCGCGTAGACGCTCATGCACCCGCCAGCATCGAGGAAAACGCCGTATACCTTACGCGAGGGAATACACGTACATTCTCTGTCCGAGGGGCGCATATCGAAGCGGTTTTTTGTGGTTCGGGTTAGATTTGCAGCGGCTGCTTGCTGGAGACCCGGGTTCCAAGCAATGACAGCAGAACCCCCTCCATGATTGCTGTCTGCACATGGAGAGAAGTGAGCCGTTCCGGTTGCACTGGCGAGTGCAGAATTGGGACATTGTCTAGACCACTTGACCTCCACAAGCGCGCGGTGCGTGCAACCTCATTCCGTTAGCAGTTCACGGCTAGAGTTTTATCTTCATATTGAATATCCTCATCAAGACACTCGCCGGGCAGAGTCTCCTCTTCTGAGCTCGGAATGCGGGGTGCAAGCCGAAAACTCCGACGGGCGAGGTCGAAAACTCCGGCGGGCTGCGACGCCACCCAATTTAGAAGCAGGTAGGCTCAGGCACCGAGCAGGGTCAAGAGAAGCTTGTCGTAAGTGCGCACAGTGCGGGGAATCGCGGAATTCCCAAGCCTCTTAGCTATTTGAATAAGTCTTGATACTGCTGAGATAACTGCTCCCCTGCGTACCGGCTGCAACCGACTGGTAACGCAGACCGCCGTCTGAATCGCAAAGTGTGCACGTATTTTCCAGAAATGTCCTTTTGGACCTATTCGTACGGACACGCCATAATAAAAGGCGCGGATGATTCAGCATGTCAGGAAGTTTACCATTCTCCAGTTGCTCATCGCACAATGAATACGCACCCCGGTCCGGTGGGCTCACGACGTAGCATCCGGGGGAGCTTTGGCCGCAAACGAGCTCGTTTAGACTCCTATTCCGTTGCATACTTAAATACTCACACGTCCTATCAGCCCAGCTCCCTCAAGCCCCTCTCTGACGCCACCTCTAACTCATAAGGAAAGAGCCATGCAGGCCGCGCTTGTTGCCGCCCTGGCGGGCTTTGGTCTGGCCACGCCAATTGCCGATGCGGTGTTTAACAAGAGGGCAACGGATACTGCCGTCGTCAGTCTCGCCAACAACACGGGAACCCCGAGCCATTACGCGTCCGGCGTGCTGTACGGTATCCCAGACGCGCAGAACCAGATCCCCGATCATTTCTACACCGACATTGGCTTCAACTATGCTCGTGCTGGTGGTGCACAAGTGGCGTCGCCCGGTAGAGGCTGGATCTGGAACGAATATCCGGTAAGCCCTGGCTATGCCCGGGAACCGTCCGTTCATGCTGACCACGGAAAACTGCAGGCTCGGTTTGCCTCTGCACTGTCCAATTACCGGACGGCGCGCAAGTACGGTGCGAATTTCATTCTCCTCCCTCACGATGTCTGGGGCGCCGATGGCACGCAAAACTCTTCTGCACCCTACCCTGGTGACAATGGAGACTGGAGCTCGTACGATGCGTACCTCGATCAGCTTGTTGCCGACCTGAAATCCAATGACATGACCGAGGGGCTTGTCTTTGACATCTGGAACGAACCCGACCTCTCCGCGTTTTGGAATCGGGACCAGGACCAGTACCTCCAAGTATGGGGAAGGACGTATCACAAGATCAGGTAGGCTTCCTCTACCAAAACCATGTAGCGAGACTCATGAAGCCACCTGCAGAACCGCTTTCCCCGACATGCTCATCAGCGGCCCTTCAAGCTCGAACTCTCCGACCACGAATCCCGACTGGTGGGATGCGTTTTTATCTTTCGTTGCTTCCAACGACTCGGTGCCGGACCAGTGGTCTTGGCATATGGAGTATGCAGGCGGTGACATGCTAGAGACCAACGGAAACCTGCAACGCCTGCTCGACGCTCATTCACTGCCGCGGAAGCCGCTCAACATCAACGAGTACGCAGTGTTCAATGAAGAAGTGCCAGCTGGTGCAGCATGGTTTATCTCTCAGCTGGAGCGAGTCGATGCGCATGGTCTGCGTGGCAACTGGCTCTCTGGCGGCTCGAACGGGGGCGCTTTGCATGATTACCTGGCCTCACTACTGGGCAAGCCGAACGCTGGGACTAGCGCGTACGACCCATTGGCTGGCGGCTACTGGCCGAACGGAGAGTGGCAGGTGTATCACTACTACAACACGAACATGACCGGTACGCGTCGCGGAACTACCCCATCCGGAGACGCCAAACTGGATGCATACACCACTGTTGATGATGCTATGGTCCGCACTCTTGTCGGCGTCCGTATCACAACTGGAACGTGGCAGCTGCAATTCGATGGCTTGAGCGCTGTGGGTCTCCCCGAGAGTGGCACGTTGGACGTTCATACCTGGGCATTCAAGGATAATGGACATTTTGGCGAGGTGGGCGCTCCCGAAGACCTCGGTTGGTATGGCCATGCGTATGAGGGTGATAGTGTGACTTTTCCTATCTATCAGACGGATTCTGTCACGGCTTACGCATTTGAGTTTGCCGTGGGGTCGTAATTGATTGGATTCGACTCGGATGTCGGACGGAAATTTTTTTTTTTCATGACCGAGCGATGCAGGTATGGAACGCGCGCCTCTGAAAGTTTGGGATGTCTGCATATGCGCTTCAAGTATGTACGTGTGCTGTTTGTACAGATTCGATGGGTGCAAATCAAGGAGGTGAGCACATATGACTATCACGGATACATGCCTCTTTAAATCAGGAATGGAGGCATTGGAGCAGCCACATAGATATGTGAGGACCGGACGGTGGCAAAGCATTCGATGCCAACCCTTAAGGGTGATCGCAAAAAATTTGTGGAAATAAACGATCCTGGGTCGAAGAAAGCACGATGACCGGCAACTACGCATGCGATTCTCTCAGTATTGTAACATTGCAGGCTTCTCGCGTGGTGCAGGGAAGGACCTGGGATCGCCATCAATTGGGGGGATTGCCTTAGAAGGATCAGTCGGCGGAAAATGCGGGGAACACTATAATGCCTGATCCTCCGAATACAGACCACCAAGTCAGGACATGCAGCAGAGCATCCTCCACCGGGATGCATAAGTGACGCACAATCATAGCAACTGTACACGTCCGTTTCCCTTCTTTTATCTTTTTGCAAGCTGCGTCAGGAAGAAATGCGCTGGAGGAAAGGATTCATCCCAGGTGCGTCGACGCGAAACCCGAAGCCAAACTGTTTGGCAGGAAAGCCCTGCAGGGAAGAGAGAAGTCTTCAGGGGCTCGAGCAACAAAAAATAGATCCTGGAGACCCGAGTGGGGCCCCCCTTGCGGACGCGTGATCGAGCCTTCCCCCCCGCGGTTAAGGCGAACGAATCATTCCATAGCCCCATGCTACCCTAGCCTACTCGTATCACCCACAGCTCCTACCCCAGCCATGCGACACTTGCGACAATGTTGCAGACGGACGGCAGCGAGGCAATGGCCGGCACTCCATCGCCCCAACGACCACTCTCATCCGGATCCTTCGGCGCAAGACCGGCGTCCGGGGGCCGCCATTGCTGTGATCGCTGCCCGAGCAGTTTCGTGCGGCTGGAGCACCTGAAGAGACACCAGCGTGATCACTGGGAGAACAAGCCTTTCGTGTGTCCGCTGTGCGGCAAAGGCTTCACCAGGAGGTAGGCGTCCCCGTTACGGCAGAGTTCGGAACAGGCTCTGCTCACCGGCGACCAGCGACACATTGAAACGGCACGAAACAGTGCACGCCGCCATGTCTCAACAAAGCGACATCCACGACGTAACCCAGACACGGTCGCGCAGAGGGCCGCGCATCCGCGCCTGCCGTAGCTGTGCCCAGGCCCGAGCGCGTTGCAGTGGAGAGAGTGTGTGCGCCCGCTGTTCATCCAAATCCATCCCGTGCGAGTACCCGGAGAAGCGGCGCAAGACGGCCTCGAGCAGCGGCCGCAGAGACATTGCCGCCCAACCCGAACCCAACGACCATTCGCCTTGGTCCTTTGCTCATGGTGATGTGCACAACCAACCCAAGGGGATCCCTCAAACGAACACCGCAACAGCCCTCGAATCCGAGGCCTTTCAGCATCCTGAGTCTTTGCCTGCGCCGGTAGATGGAAGCATCCATGAACCCCCACCACCGCCGTCAACCACCGCTGTTCAGCATCCAGACTCCTTTCACCATCAAGAAGCGGCTACGCTCATTGCGCAGTCCAATTACCATTCCCAACAGGCACAAGATATGAGCATAGGTCTGGACACGGTCTATGATTCGAATATGTACTCTATCAATTGGCTGCCAACCGCATTTAATGACCACCTGGACTACGCCGCATTTGCAAGTTTTGGCATGCCACTGCAGGCTTCCAGCATAGCCGCGCCACTCTCTTCCAGCAACGCGGACCATTTGCCAGCGGAGTTTCCAAGGCTTCGAAGCTCTCGAGACCCGCACGAGTCTCCCCTGGACTCTGCATCAAGCAATATCAGCGCAGACAGCTCAGGAAGGTTCTATGCAACGAGTGTAGACGGAGCACGCATGCCTTTCTCCACCAAAGGCAAGAAAAGACCAACCCATCTTGTCACTTCCGAGCATTTGCACTCCTCTATCGTCAGAGACCCATCCGATTTTGCCTTTCCGCGGACGCATTTGCCCATGGAGGACACGTCGACAAGCAGCAAACTTGCTCCGCAGCTAACCCCAATAGCCTACGAAAAAATTGCCGACGCTTTCAGACGCGTCTGCAATGGCCCGGCAACACCTTTCCCGCCATTTTCGACCCAAACTCTCCCGTCTGCTGCTCATTTCAGCTATTTTGTCCAATTGTTCTTCGAGCATATCCATCCCGTGTTGCCAATATTGCACCCTCAGACGTTGCGCCTGGACGAAGATCACTGGCTGCTTGCCTTGGGCATTTCCGCGCTCGGTTGTCGATATGCAGATTCTGAGGAACTACTGGAAACTGCACTGCCAATGGCTGAGTTCCTCCGTAGGGCCATGGTCGTCGAGGTAGGTGCACCAAGCAGCGATGCCTCCCCGGAAGTTTGAGATGGATCTACTCATTTCGCACTAAATACTGGGCATGTGGTCTTCGCATAGGTCTATATGACTGCTTCAACTTTTGATTTCAATTTGCTGCCCTGAACTGGAAGGATCGTTCCACCCGCTCTGCATCGCAAAACCAATGCTTCGCAAGTTTTGATCTACGCTTTCTGTTCGCTCATCGCTTTTGATAAATTGCATACTAATACTAATTAATAAGCAGGCTGAATCACAACCACCCCATCAGATGTCCCTTCCATTTGTTCAAGCCATGTTGTTGAACGAAATCGGTCTCATGTATACTGGGTCACCACGCTTCTTGAGCGCAGCTCAACGAGAACACAGCGCATCTGTGGAATCCATCAGTGGGTGGAACCCACTCCCAGAGGCCGACTGGTATGCCCTTTCTTGGGAGCAATGGGCGTCCAACGAATGTAGAAATCGGCTTGCTTATGCAATCTGGGTACGATAAGAAGCTCCACCCCAGCATTCGACTACCGGCTGACGGTGATACCAGTTGTTCGATTCCATGACAGTCTACCACCAAAATCAAAACCCCTTGTTGAGCCTGGAAGATATGCAAGCCCCTCTCCCATGCAACGAAGAGCTTTGGGATGCCGGAACTGAGGAAGAGTGGAAGCGAATCCGCTCCAAAACAGAAGGTGTGTACCTCGACTCGGAGAGGTTTTCTCTCCCTCAGACAGCTCCAATGCTTACCGTTTGCCAGCAAACCCTCCCATCAACGAGGCCCTCCACCGCCTGTATGTGCACAAAAAAGTCAAATCAAATATTGGAGAGTTCAGCAGAGTCCTTTTACTTCATGGCATCTACCATGAGACGTGGGCAGTAGCCAAGTACCATCGCCGTTCATTATCATCTTGGATCCCGTCGGCCGAGAAGCCACTGCCGGAAAACAGGAAAAACGCCGAGTCTTGTACCTCTGCAGAGCGTAGCTTGTACCTTCCAGAAAACCCGCTCTACTCCAAATGGCGCAACGCTGCTTGTGACTGCATCGATACCCTGCATTGGGCCGCCAATGCCACTATCGCACAGAACTCGGGCTCCGAGCACGCCACTGTCTTCCATTTACATGCTTCGCGCATTGTGTTGCTGACACCATTTGGAGAAATCAGCGCCTTGGCACGTTCGATGGCGGCCGCAGCTTTGGGCGCCACCAACACCGTCGACAGCACGACACAATCCTTGTCTCTACAGGAATTAACAAGGCTCGAAAGCAAGGTATTTCAATGGGTGCGACAAGACCAGCACAAAGCCCGTCTGGCCATGATCCACGCCGGCGCGCTGTACTGGCATGTGCGGCGCTTCAGCAAAGCCGCATTCTACGAGCCCAGCGCTGTGTATCTCGCAACACTGGCAATGTGGGCCTACGCGTCATACACTGCGCTCGCAACAAAAGCATTGGCGCACAGCAGACGGCCGGGCAGCAGTCGGAGTGGGAGTCCATCTCCGAGTCCGCCCGATGGAATCAGTCCCTCGCTCCAGTCGAATACGGATAGTATGCTCGGAGATGATCCAACCTTCATTCGGCTGGATCGGCCCAACGACGACGAGATGGTCCAGCTGTATGTCAGAAATGGCCATCCATCACGCATGAAGGCCAATATTACGGGTGTTGGCAACCTGTCCTCTCAGATGGGTCCGGAGAGGGTGTTGAGAGAGGGTTGTAAGATATTGGGTCCTATGGCTTTAACGTGGGGGGTGGCAAGCGAGTACAGGAGGATTTTATCCGCCATGGCAGACGTGGTGTCGAGTGTAAGAGAAAGGACTGCTGCAGCACCATAAGTGTCACGCCACTGCATAAGATGCATGATGAAAACTTTCGGATGCGTGGGAGTCTCGCTTAGGCTTAGAAAAGCAAGCCGCAGAGGTTGAAGAATATGACCATGCTAATTATATTACTGCATTACCTGGGGGTGGTTGCCGGGTCAGGCTAACATAGGAGCCGTTCTCATGGTAGATGGGTCTCCAGCCATTCATACAACACGGTAGCGGACTCCCAGTTGTTCTCCTCCATGAAAAGCATATGGCCGTTTCCCCGAACGCCTCGATCCTGCAAATTGATCCACTCGACGCTGACACCGGCTTGCTTCAAGAAATCCACCGTACAAAAGTCGTAGACAGCGTGGTAGCTAGCCTCAGATGTCATCAGGAGCACTGGAACCTTTGATATCTGCGACAGCTTTCTGGGGGGTTTGCCGATCTGCTCGGCCTGCAGCGTGCAGTTGGCCACAGCCGGATCGCCGCTGTTCCTCGTCACAAGATGAAACTGCTGCCGCACTTCCTCGTCGCTACCCTCAGTCACCGGGGGCTCGTATTCCAAGGGTGCATTGCCAACTCCATATGCTCTTGCATCTCCCCAACTGAAAACCTGCTCTCTGAACGGCGGCCCGCTGGGCTCCAACACGACCAGGCCTTGTACCAGTTCCGGCACCGCGTCCGCCGTCTGCCATGCCATCAAGCCCCCTTGTGAGTGTCCGATGACGAAGCTCTTCTCCTTGATGTGGTTTTGCAACAAGTCCGCAATGGCTACGCGGAAAGCTCGCTCAGTGACGGCTAGATCCTCAAGGTAGGGATTCGGGACTGTGCTCGAGTAATACGCATCAAACACAGGGTCACCGCGGACGCCAGTGCCCGGCCACTGTGTGTGCGATTCAGCTTGCGGCCAGAGGCGATAGCGCTCTGGTGCCGTGAAGCGCCGTTGGATGTCTTCGGCTGAGAAGGTGGAGAGACTATCGGATGAATCTCGAGGGGTCCATGGTGAGCGCCCCGTGTACGGCCGGTCGAGCAGATAGACGGTGTGGTTGCGCAAGAGGAAAAATGAAGACCAGCCAGGCCGATTATCCGGGGTGTTGAGGAAATTTGTTCCGGTTTGGCCGCCTGAGTGGTAGTGAGCTTACGCTTCAGGGTCTAGATAGTGTGGATGATGGAGCTGGTCTATCCTCTACTTACCGCCGTGGATGATGATGATGGGAGGGAGCAGCTGGTCTGTTGGGACAGCTGGAATCAAACGCTCCACGTACATCTGGCCGCGAAAGACGGACCCGTCAGTAGAATTGACGTAGTGGCCCCCTGTGTAGTAGTATTCTCGGTAGTATGGGGCGGCCATCTGTTCGGCACTGCCATCACCTGTGCCAATTTCTGTGGCGGCCTCGGCATTTATCGGCGCCAGCCGCAGCAGAGCCAAGGCAAAAGCAGCAATCCAGAGAAGCATTTTCTGTAGCTCCAAAGCTCGGCCTTATGGTTGAGAGCGGCCGAAAGAACAAGAGAAACTTGAACTCTGTTAGTGAGAGGTCAAAGCCCTGATCTCCTTGACCAGCGGTGAGTTTTCGCCTCTTGAGATTACCGGTACGAGACCCCGCAGTGCGCGGAGACGTGCGGGGATTTGGTGCGACCGTGGCAGGAGGCAACGCTTGGCCTGACGCTCTTTGGCGGAAGTCCCGGTCGGCGTTGTCGCCCCGGCTTACCGATAATCCCAGTATGGCTATGTTGTGCGCTCAATGTTTCTTCCTTGATCCCTTGGTCGGATTGCATCTTATGTCTCGGGCGGATGTGGTACGGACATTGCTCTTGAAATCGCTACGTCGAAGATCCTTACGGTGGAAATTGACGTAGGCTGGAAAGAAACGGAGCCCAGCGGAGGGCGGAGCTGGGCTGACATAGGTGGGTGAAATAGAGCCTTGGGCCATGACATGGCCGAAACGGCACACGCAAGGCCACAATCAATGGTTTGGTCCAGGCGTATATAGACCTGTCATGGACAGGGTCTGCGCATATGCAGCGACGATCTTTGCTCTGTAAAGCTCCTGGGAGAGCACGTAAATTCGCCTCAGTCTACCAGACATACGGTGTAGGATTGGTCGACGCGAGGGGCGTTGTGTATGAAGTGGAGCGAGTCAGCCAAGGCCAAGCGAAAAGCAAAAGCAGCGCTATGATACCTCCGCCTTTCGAAGCATGGGCTGGATCCAATCCAGAGCGTCGCATAGCTTTGATTACTCCAGGTTTCGTTGGCATCACCCGAAAAGAGCTAAAGCTGAAAATTGGGTGCGAAGCGGTAACAAATAGCTGCGGAGGCATAACCATAACGAATCCTCTGGAGTTACAAATGCAAAAGGTGATTGGAAGGAGTCGATTAAACGAGCGTATGGCTCAATGCACTGTCGACTGTACGCCATGCTCAAAAGCTGGTACCGACCTTCGCCAAGCTATACGAAGAGTCTTGGAAGAAAAAGCCGACGACAGCTATGGCAGTGTTTGGATCAAAAGCAGCTAGTTTTTAGGGTCAGTATACCTGCACGGGCTCAATATACCAAGTAAGTACTGTGGTACCTTGAGCCGTAGCTGGAGATGTGCCGATGTTATGGCATTGCTGCCCATTTGTTTCAGAGCCAGTGACTCGAAGTTTGGATACAAAAAAAACCCTTTGAAGGCACTGTAGCGGAGGTGATTCGGCGCAACTATGAGAGAGCTGCTGCGCCGCTACCAAATATAGAGCTTGCGAGGCTGAGTCGTACACACATGCTGTTTCGGATGCCAGTTCGTGGAGACCGTGTGGATGGAACCTGAAGTATGCAATGGGCATGGCAAAAAGGCACGAGATCGTAATATACTAATATGCATTTCGCGGTCTCAGCCCATGTCGTCTGCCTTGTCAGATTGATTGCGGAATAAGGAGCATGGCCTGGCTAAAATGGCCTGAGGGAATTGCGCGCTGGACAGGCCGGCGCAAGAAATGCTTGTCATGTCTTGGGAATGAGCACAGGCCGCTTGGAGGGGCACGGCTGTGCGGTGGCAGTGTTGCCGCCTCTAATCGATCACTGCCAGCTCAGCGGAAACGCACGGCTGCTTGTTCGACGGAAAATACGGGATGGGGTTCGTATCGCGGGAGATGGGCAGTGTATGGGAGGGCGTGGGGATGATGGTTTGTGGAGAGGAGAATGTTGCCGGGAAGAGTTCGGGGCAAATCCTACACGAGCACGCGCCACAGTTATTTTCAACGATGCCCAGTCCAGTCTTTTCAACTCTTCCCTGCCACGGCCAGAACTAATCAGCAATGACTGCCAAGAGCGCACCAAGCTGGCTTTCTTGTGGCAGATCATACGACGACAATCAGATGTGATCTCATCAAGATATTACTTTTGCAGGTGTCGCGTTTTAAGCATATCCATTTATGTGTCCATGGGCTTTTTGAGACGTTTCCCGCTGAAAGCTGCGATCAGGCTCTTGTTGACGGCACGGTGATCGAAATATAGGCGGAAAATGGAAACGTCGAGCTCATGCGATGACTACTATTTTGACTCGGCAAAGTCATGACTGACCCTTCCGCCCACCGAAGTGAATCATCGACTCAACCAGGAATACGGGCCGTTGAGATAGTCTGAATGATAAATGCCATGTGGCCCACATGTTTCACGTTTACATGCTAAGCATCACGGTTATTGAAAGCAGTAACATTTAAAAGTTCTTGCCTTGTATAAGGCACAACGCATTCTACGTTTTCGGTATCAAACAATTTGATGGTTCATCAAAACCTCGCTTGCTCGGACATGAAAGCCAAAACACTGAAAGAAAAATATTTCATAACTATATCCGAAGCGTCAACCCAATCAGCACCATTCTCATTGTGCTTTCCGCAGCGTCGGTCAGAAGACCCTCCGCATCCTGTATCGCCTTTTCCAAAGACGTCGGAGCCTGCAAGATGGAAGTGAATGCGTCAATGCCAGCCTTGTAGTTCACTGCAGCGCCAGCGCCAACAGTGCCTGCAATCGCAATGACAGGGATGCCGAATGATTTTGCACGGAGAGCGACCTCGGCGGGGATCTTGCCCTGCGGGGTTTGATGGTCAATGCCTCCCTCTGCGGTGATGACCAGCTGGCAATCCTTGAACAAGTCTCCGATGCCGAAGTATTCCATGATCGCTTCGTACCGGGGGCGTAGGCGGGCGCCGAGCAGGATGAGGCCAGCGCCCATGCCCCCAGAGGCCCCGCTGCCAGGCATTTCTGCGATGTCGCAGCCTGCCTTGTTCCGGGCGACAGCCGCGTAAGTGTCGAGAGCGTGTGCGAGCAGCTCGACCTGCTCAGGAGTTGCTCCTTTCTGGGGCCCGTATATGCGAGCTACGCCTTTTGGGCCGCAGAGAACGTTGCGCCAGTTGCATGCAACATCGATTTCGACATCTCTGAGGCGCGGGTGCAGGTCTGAAAGGTCCATGTCCTCCAGTTTGAGGAGTGAGCGTCCGCCAGCCGAGTGAGGCAATTCCTCGCCGGCCTCGTCGAGGAGCCGAGCACCGAGAGCCTGCAGCATGCCAGCGCCGCCGTCACTGGTTCCGGAGTCCCCGCAGCCAATGACTATCTTGTCCACGCCCTCGTCAAGGGCAGCGGCGATCAGCTGGCCAACGCCGTAAGTGGTGGTGACGGTTGGGTCGCGTGCCTCCTTGGGAACCAAGGACAAGCCTGCAGCCGCTGCCATCTCCACAACAGCGGTGCGGCAGCCCTTGCCGCCGAGTAGTCCGAAATGCGAGTCCACGGGTGCGCCGATCGGACCAGTGACGGTGAGCTCGCGCAGTTCACCCTTGGTGGACTCAACTAGAGCTCGAGCGAACCCTTCACCACCGTCGGCCAAAGGCACTTGGCGCACTTCAGCATCGGGAATGACACGTCGGATGCCCTCCTGTATGCATTGTGCAACTTGCTGGGGACTGAGGCTTTCCTTGAAACCCGAAGGTGCGACCAATATTCTCATGGGAGGCACCATCGACTTCGTCCGCTTTTGTGAGCGGGAGACTTTCTTGGAGCGACTGGTGGAGTGTTTCATGATGGAAAAGAAAATTTGGAGCTGCTGTTGAGAAGACAAAGAATATTGTCGGGTTGAGCAGTGAGAAGGTGTTTGATGCTGCTGATGGTGGCTTTGTGGGACGACGGCCTGGGAGTTTTTTATATCTCTATTGCAAGGCCATCGAAGTAGCCCAACGGATACCTAAATCTGGTACTGTCTTGTCTCACAGCTGAGCCATATCCCTAAGGAACTCCCCGATACCGGGCAATGCAAGATGCTGCGCCTTGCCTGACCTGCCTCGAGTTGCGCACATGTCGCCCTGCCCATGTACTGGGCATCCGTCCGGGAACTCGAGGCTGTGCCTGAGGATGCTCAAAATAAGTTCGAGACCTTTTGCTATAGTTGGACTCTGCATGGCCAGAGGCGGCTTGGCTCACGTCACCCGCTGGAATCTCCTCTGCTTCAGTGGGCGGGCGGTGGCGTGGCAGGGCCGGGTAACGGCCCTGAAACTAACCAAAGGTCTTGCGTAGTCTTGAAGGTTTAGGGTGTCCCTGAATGTACCTCGTCCACACCGGTGTAGGGTGCGGATGAATCTGTGCCCGTTCCGAAGCAGTACCCGACCAGGCGGGCTTAGATACCCGGCGGGATATCTTTAGAAGAACGACCGAAACAAATGCCTTCCCCACTAGCCCAATGCGAGCTTGTAGTATATCTCATACAGGTACGTCACGAGGCCTGCCAGGCCGGTGGGCGAGGGAGCACACGAGTAGTTGCGATAACGGGCAGACACAGCCACTCCTAGCACAGCCATCCACCAATCAAATGCCAGGAAAAGACGATTTTCACCGCATACCTGGGGCAAAAAACTGCACGCAGCCAGAGGACGCGTAAGGATACCGTGGCTAGCGTCTGCGTGTTCCCGGATGCGCTCACCCTGTGCCAGCTATTCTGCGGTGGACCTCGTGTTTCCGCTCGGCTAATCCTGCTCCTCGTCACGCCTGGCGATCATCCCGAAACCCTGCACGGAAGCGGTCCAACTAGACTCTTATCAAAGAGTGACAGCTTGTCGTGAGTGCATCCCCAACTCCGCCGCGAGGTGCTGAGCCTTTCTGGACGTTGTCGTAGAAGTGTCCCTTCGCGAAATTCGTGGCCGACCACGTGCTGTTTTCTCAAGCATCTCGTGCCGCACACCGTCGCCCGTCCGCGAGCGCCTCAGAAACCTGTCTGGCAAAGAAACAGCGGCGCGGGGAAGGTTTTTGCGGGGGCGGTGCCATGAAACGAGGGGCATTGGCCTAAGCCAGCAAATGTCGGCGAAGCGATACAGTATCGCATGACTGGCCTTCCATGAGCTGGTACTCATCGGGCAAAGAACACCAAGCTCTTCCTTGGCGATTGGCATGCCCATCATAGGCGGAGACCCCCACCGGCGCATTGCCACGCTCCCGGCCAAGCACTCGCTCCGATCTCCACGTAGATTTCCCGACGCCCTGCCGCGCTTGCATGGGCCGAAGAGCTAGAGGGCCGCAGTCGAAGAGGCTGTACATCCTATTTTTACAACGTCACCGCCCACTCATCCCGCGCCCGCCAAGCCGCACGCGACACATCGCGGAATCCGGTAAGGCCTCAGGTTCAGGTAGTGATAAAGTGGCCGCACACCATCATGTGCATTCTTGCTATCAACCGGGATCTTTTTAAGTGGTGTTCTGCGACGCCTCCACCGCCACCATGTCCCAGTATTTCGAGCGACTGCGAGCCGCCCTTGGCCTATCTGGCTCTACCTCTAACGAGACCGAAGCTGCCGCTTCTTTGTACCGGCTTCCAAGCTTACATTTTTCTCCAATCATGAGTCAACGCGAGCAGAGATGGTGGGAGGACGTTTCGACTTATCGATCCTTTGCCGACAGAGATCCGGGCAGCCCTCCGTCAGAGCTGGAGGAAATGGAGCTTCCTGATCAGATGGGCAACCAAGACGTGGAGGAGGGCCGGGATACTTCGTTTGATCCACTCAACCCTCCAAAGCCTGATGCCGAAGACGATGATCCCAATCTTGTAGGTATTATTTCTCTTTGTTGAAGGCAGTGACGGCTGATGGGTAAAAAAAGGTGACCTGGGCGGACGAACACGACCCTACAAACCCACTCAACTGGAGCAGAGGCAAGAAATGGACCGCAACCCTTCTCGTCTCATGCTTCACTTTCATCTCTCCAGTATCCTCCACCATGATTGCACCATCTCTGGAGGTCATCAGCGACGAGTTTGACATTGAATCCGAGCTCGAACAAGCATTTGTCATGTCGATATTCTTGCTGGCATATGCGATTGGCCCGTTTGTCCTGGGACCGCTGTCCGAGGTTTTCGGACGGGTTGTTGTCTTGCAGGCATCGAATATGGTGTATCTGGTGTTCAATACTGTTTGTGGATTTTCCCAGAACAAGACCCAGATGATGACGTTCAGATTTTTGAGCGGCCTGGGCGGCAGCGCCCCTCAAGCAGTCCGTGAATGCTCCTCCATTACAAACTCTTGATGCTAATGTGTGATAGCTTGGCGGCGGTGTCTTGAGCGACTGCTGGAGGGCCGAGGAACGAGGAAAGGCCGTAGCCATCTACAGCCTTGCGCCATTCATCGGGCCGGTAGCCGGACCTATTGGTAAGCGCTCGCTCCCCGCATACTGCGCTTGTCAAGTATCTCACCTGCCTCTCCAGTCGGTGGCCTTGTCACAGAACGCACAACATGGGTGAGTTCATGGCCCCAACGCTCAACTTTGACTTCTGCCAGCTCACATGGTCCAGCGATGGGTCTTCTGGTCCGTCTCCATTGCCGATGTCGTCGTCCAGTTTCTCGCCACCATCTGGCTGCCGGAGACGTACGCTCCTGCAATTCTGGCGAAGAAGGCGAAGAAGCTGCGACAGCTTACTGGGAATCAGAAGCTTCACACGAAGTGGCAAAATCCCGATCACAGCCTGGCGAAGATTCTAAGCAAGAACCTGGTGCGTCCATTCATCATGCTCGGCACTCAGCCGGCAATCCAGGTCATGGCCTTGTACCGGGCATATCTCTACGGAGTTATGTATCTTGTGTAAGTGGGTGCCCAAGCTCCAATGAAACCCTGCTGATTCGCATATGGTCTCTCCACCTTTGCGCTCGTCTTTGAAGACGAATACGACATGTCCCTCACCATGTCCAGCTTGAACTATCTTTCCCTTGGTGTCGGCTTCGTAGTCGGACTCCAGATCTGCGCTCCAATCAATGACAGGGTGTGTTCTCCCTTCCATCCCGCCTTTTCCCCTTGGCATGCTGACGAAGTCCGCTCCAGATCTACGTCTACCTCAAGAAGAAGTACGAACACCCCGGCCGCCCTGAGTTCCGTGTTCCCCTCATGCTACCTGGCGGACTTCTCGTTCCCATCGGCCTCTTCATATATGGTTGGGCCGCGCATTTCGAAACGCACTGGATAGTACCAAACGTGGGTGCTGCCGTCTTTGCTTGTGGCCTCATCATCGCCTTCCAATGTGCGCAGTCATACGTCGTGGATGCATACACGCGGTACGCTGCCTCTGCCACAGGAGCCGCCGCTTTTCTCCGCACCATGGCTGGATTCAGCTTTCCCCTCTTTGCCCCGCGGATGTATGACGCTCTCGGGCTTGGCTGGGGCAATTCTCTCCTTGCCTTTCTCTCCTTAATACTTGGTATTCTAGCGCCATGGGGCCTGTGGAAAAAGGGAGAGTGGCTGCGTGCTCACAGCACGTACTGCGCAGGATAGACTTGGACCAAATCAGATCTTGTAAAAACTCGCACAACTAGACGTATATACAAATGTATTTTCTTACTGAGTTTTCTCTCTCTCTCTCTCTCTCTCTCCGCCCTCGATACCTGCGCTCCTCTGTTGACTAGACGCACTATCAGCTTTTTTTTCTGGCATGGGCGTGTCGCTCAGACGGCGAAACCCAACACAGTCGGACCGTTATAATATAACCGCTAGCCCCACTGTAGGTCGAGAGGTTCGATTTCTACTATTAGCGGTTAGTTAGGTAAGTGTTAGTTTTCGGGTAGCCAGCCAGAAGCGAGAGAGTAGGTCTAGGTCCCCCTACTGCCCCACTAGTAACGATTAGCTAGGAATATCGAACCCCTGCTAACAAACGTAGCTCTACGTAGGTCTAGCTGTGTCTAACTAGCCCTTGACTAGATGGTTAGGGGTAACTCTATATCTAGATGGCGAGCTAAGTCCTAGCAGCTGACGCCATCTGCCTTAAGGGGGGAGGTGGTGTTACAGAACACGCCTCTATATATATATAGAGTAAATAGGGCACACCAGCTACTGAGCTAGTTGTCGCTATACCTTTTGTCAGTAAACTGTCAGAGGGTTAGCTCAATAGCTTCACGGCACCGACTAAGACCCAACACGGTCGGACCGTTGTAATAATTAGCCGGCGCTTAAACCATCGCGTTAACTCATCAGTCATGTAGCCACATATCTCTACGGCCCTAATTTCCTTTACTGGGCTTCTCTGGATGGATGGTCGCGTTGCCTAAGCGGAAGCAGTAGATAGCGTGGCTGTGAGTCGCGGACGGCGCATTAATAAAAAGCTCTCGTTGTGTCGAAGCCGCGCTCTAATAGTTGGTAATAGTGAGTCGCAAACTACGAGTCCAATTTAGAGTTGTCATTTCCATTGCTGAAGCACTCCAATGCCGTTCCGCTGCCGGAATTGCCGCTATTGTAGCAAAAAAGCAAGCTGCCTCTGCTGATACTTGGACTTCTGAATCTCTACCTGGAGCTGCACGCACTAGTGATAGCAAATTTCAGCTGAAGCGAGTCGGCGAGGGCGACAAGGAACAATTTGCAGCCTATCTTTCAGCTGCTGAGGAACAGATAGAGGCTATATACACACAAACCGAGACGCAAGATATACATCATCCATTGCATGTTTGACATCTGGGCTATATACTGATCTCGAACGTCTGCAGTATGCATCAGGCCTAGTCCTATGTAGGCGTAAGGTCTTCCGAGCCGTCTTCGTTCCAGCCGACGAAAATATTGCTCCATTTTCCCAGTGCATTCTCTCCCCTCAATCAAGTAGGGCCCAAATACACCCGCGGTTTGGCGACCTCTCAAAACTTGGCGGTGTGGGCCTCACCCAATATATCCGTGGCGAGTTGCGCGGCATCGAAGACGACGTGGGGTTGGAGAGGCCGCCGTATCTTCAGACTATTCTTAATTCCTCGAAGCAGAGGTTTGTGCTTGTCAGCCTCTTCCACACCATTTTTGACGGCGATTCTTTCCAGCTGCACCTTGAGGAAGTTGACGCCGAATACCGTGGGGTCCCCGCACAAGCGCCCACGTCTTTGCGCGAAGCGGTGGACTTGCACTACCAGGCGGACCACGACAGCGTCGCCAAAATTGTCATCGCGCTATCTGGAGGGAGTCGGTCCTCTGCCGTTTCCGAACCTCGCCGGTCTGCGGCCAGAAACCGAGGCAGGGATTCTGGGCTTCCGCAAACGATACGGATTGTCAAGAGCGTGTCGACCCGCCGATTGCGAGACAGGGCGAAAACGATGGGCACCTCTACGCAGGCTAACTTACAGGCAGCGTGGCTTGAGATCCTGTCAAGCTACTCGGGCTCCACCATGAACGTGGTATTCGGCAATATTGTGCCGAGGCGCTTCGACAACGTATTGAAGGTTTGCGTGGTGCCGACGATTGCCATTGTCCCTGGGAAATGCCGGTGGTAGATGCCGAGAATCACTCGTTCAAAGGCAATGCACGGAAGTTTGCTTTGGCCAACGTAGAGTCTCTAAGCGATTTTCATGTCAAGGTAGGATCGGTGGCGTCTGCTAGTGGCGGGCTGCCGTCGGAGCTTCGTATTTGTTTTTATTGGAGGCTAAGTTTTTAGTGCCAAAAAGGCTGGGTCTAGTTGATACTGTTCCACACGGATGGCACCCTCGGCAATAGAGTGCCTATTTGCACATAAAGAGGCACTCTTTTAATACCATTAATACCCCCGCCCTAAGGGGAATCAAAGGTAATGAAAGAGCTACCCTTTTACTATGCCGTACGCCATAAATAACTCGTATAAATAATTTTTGGAATATCACGTATGTGTAAAATAAACTTTAGCTTAGTCATGGAAGAGGACGGACAAGAGGACTCCCCTAAGCGTCCCTCTCACGCCTTATGCCACTCATTCTCAATTGATGGTATCACCACCAAATCCAACAATAATATACTAGTCCTGAAACAGCTAAATCATAAGAAACGTCCCCGTGCGTGTAAATAAACGTTCCGCCGGCCAGGGCCCCAATTATATAATATTAATCTTGTAAGAATGTAGCTAATAGAGAACTATGAGCTTACCCATCTATATATAGCGTATAGCTAAGTGTAAACGGACGGTATTCCCGCACCACCTATTCAAGATATGTTCCCGGTCCTCCGCGGCTTAGAAGAAGAAGAAGACGAGGAGGAGTTTAGGTAAAGAAGGAGGAGATGAAGTGAGGAGAGAGAGTAGGGGATGACTAATAGTGTTGGCGGAGCAACGCTACTGGCGTATAGCCGAGTACGGATTAAACGTATAAATAAAGCCTCCTTCGTTACCGTTAGCACCCCTTAGCGCGGGGGTGTTAACGGTATTAAAAGAGTGCCTCTTTATGCGCAAAGAGGCCCTCTTTGGTTAGGGTGCTGGTGGGACGTCACAGTACCATCCGAGATAAAGACTAGCTATGAAAATCATTACTTAAGGAAAATTATTATAGAACTACGTAATTACCTTTGTTAAACGCTAAACTTTTTAGTATCGTAAAGACTCGATACTGGGTTCCATACATCTTATAAATGTGGCCATGAATGCGAAACTCGTATTTAGAACGGTAGCATAAAAGTCAAAACCTTCACTCGATTCACTTAATCAAAATGTATGCGTGCTAAATAAGAAATAGAAAAGTTCAAACCACCGGAGCTCGCGGGAGTCATACATACAACAGCTCTAACCGACTGCCATGGGTTCTTAGAGAATTGACTGAATTGACAAGCTAGCTAAAGATCCATTTATCTCGAGAAATACTTAAGACTGGAAGCCCCGCAGCATCAGATTTTTTATATACTACTATCAATTTGCTCATTCCTCATTATTACACCGCCTAGACCCAACACAATCTTGGTCTTTACCGATATTATTCTTCCAAAATGCAGCTCTCTTACATCCTTCTTATCACGGCCACGTATGTTTAAACATTATTCCTCTGTGCTCGGGAAAAGAAGATCTAACGTGAACGATAGCTTCACTGGCACCGGCTATGCGAAGCAATGGCATTTTTGCACCTGTCGCATGGCGCGGGGAGTAATTGCATCATCTAAGATCACCGACAAAGCGTGTAAGCGCATTACGGGATGGGGAATCGCCGGGTACTACTGGAACTGTACGTCTGCTCATGTGCAGCTATCTATAAGTTGATGCTAACTTCTCCACAAGCTAATCGGAACTATGAAGGATATAACGGTGACTGGTGCACTGCGGATACCGGTGAAAGACGCAGCATCAATGGAGATAATTTTTATGGTTATTGCCGCGACGCTGGCGCCACTGACTCCTGCTGCGTTCTCACGGACTCTACTAACACGTTCGTGACGGATTCTTCTGATGGGTGTTAAGGGCGCAAAACATAGCAGCAATAGACATTCTATTAGATAGTTGTCTTCTGCAGAGACCGTTATATATATATTCTCTTCTTATTCCGTCCGTCCCAACATGAGCGGGAGAGTAGTTGACGTCGATACTGAGAAAAGGAAACCGTAATAAGGCGACCCACGCATCCTCAGCTCTAACGGCATGATGACGAGATGGAACAAAGTTTGCAAAGCCAGGCATGATATGTCTCATTTATAGATGTAAGCGCAGCGGGGAGTCATCAAAAGTATAGTCTCCTCTGGGTTAGACGTAGCAGCATACTCGAGCGGCTTTCGCATTCGAATCCGTCCGAGTTCAGGTCTAGATGTCCAATTTTGAGGCCACTAATAAACGTCAAATAGGCCAGCAGCATAGTTTCGTCAGCCTCAGCCTGGGCCCTCAGGTGGATGCGCCGTCGAAGAGGCGCACCATCTGGGCTAGCAGCAGCGCGTGCAGCGCCGCTAGCAGGCCAGGCGGCGACAGGCGGAGCGGGTCTGCGATGTCTGCCATCAGCTGATACGCCTTGCCCTTAGGGTTATAGAAGACCAGCATCTGGTTGTGCGGGTTCTTAAGGCAGGATAGCGCATCCTCCGTCAGCAGCGGCGGCAGCGGTGTCTCGCCGTTATGGAGACGGCGGTGGATAAAGGGCGCCTGCACCGTTTCGGCGAAGGCCTTGGGCATGCACGCGATGCGCCCCGCGGTGTATTCGACGCGCGGCTGGCGGATGGTGCCTGGTACATACAAACTTCCAGGTTGTCGAGGTCCCGGTCGGCCATGATGCCTGACATCACGGCCGGGCTAAGGAAGTCGTCCAGCGGTAGGCTGGCGAGCTTAAAGGGGTCGTTCTACCTAAAAAAAAAAAAAAAAAAAAGGTGCTAGGCCTCGTATGGGGGAAGGGCTCTGCTGTAGCTGTATACTACCGGGCGCCGCGGCCGCCGCAGCCGGCTCCGCAGCCTGGCCTCACGCATTCCCGTGTGTTTCTTCATCGCTCTAAAGCGAGAAATTCGGGCTCTCGCAATATACTAATAGCAGAATCTTTTTACAGCACAGCGCCGACAATTCTGAAATGCCTGGTCGCATTTGCGCTTCGACTCGACGCAATGAAGGCGGGATTTCTGGCGTAGAGGGGGCACTGAGTGCGGGCTTCTCTACTGGAGCGGACATATCGGAGCTGTAGGGCTCCGAGAGGCGCACTCATGTCCGCAATTATGGGGTGCAAAAGTACGCAATGGTAGGGGCGAAAGTCCGCAATGGTAGAGGCGAAAGTCCGCATGGTGATGTGAGGTTGCGGAGTTGCGCAGGACGAGCGGAGTTCGGCTCGCTAAAGAGTCTATATTAGGCGCCTAACCAAGCATTATGATGTCATCGGCCTCCGCTAGTTCCTAACTCTCCGCATGTCTCTTGTTGCTTTGCGGCAAAAGCTCGGGGGCTTTCTCCGCACCGAAAGTCCTCCCATACGGAGAACATCTATATAAACCCCGAAACCCTTAGCTTGAGACTGTTGTTAACATCAGCAAACCAAACTCCTCATCGCACCTAAGATTTAAACAGCCTCTAAGAACTCCAGAGTAGGTAACAACTTTTACCACTATAAATCAAGTGCTAATGGCAGCTGTAGATTATCACGGCGACTCAATTGAACTCCGTCGGCGACTGGGTGAGCCAGTTCCGCCAAGAGATCTACCACCAACCCAATGTGGACGATGCTGTTAAGGCCTTTGAGGCAAAGGCAGATCCAAGTATCCTTGTGAGGTAATCTATGGAGCTATTTAATGCATATATCGAATAGGCTAACTAAAGCATATATAGGTCTAACCACGATCACTTTACCTTTGACCAGTATAAGGGGCTTATTAAGCAATACCGTGGTACTCATGATATGCCGCTTTTGAGCAACTCGACGATCTTGGAGTGGCATGATGCGGAGAAGGGCGGCACCGTAGGGCATCTTACTAAGACCTTGAGCATCGAGAAGGCGACGGGTAAAAAGGAACTGCATACAACCCTCATTATCACGACAGTTAAATGGATTAATGGGAAGAGACTAGTCACGGAGATCACGGAGATAACGGAAGTTAATATTGAAGAGGAAGCTTAGCATTTCACTAGGCTCTTAAGACCTGTCAAGGCTCAACCTCAGGATGATCGCTGAAAGGTTTATTGCGCTACGTACAAGAAGCTAGAACTTCAGGAAAGAAGAAGAAGAAGAAGAAGAAGAAGAAGAAGAAAAAGAAGAAGAAAAGAATAATTAACTTAAATACAGGGGTAAAATAGAGTCACGTGTCCGCTAAGGATTCTTCCGAAGCTTACTTTTGCCACCAGGCTTCCAGACCATAACAAGACCTGCTATTGTCATACTAGTTTATTACGTGTATTTAGCTTTGGCTAAATATAATCTATCTAGTAGAGAATAAAAGGTTGCTCTATAGTCGCCCTTTTCGAATAACACAATTTATTGATGGATTAGGAATGCTTACTACCTTTTAGCATTTAACGAACAGTTCGTACGCGTGTATTACTTATTCTACTTCGCTCTAGTTTCTAGCAGCTTCTAGAGCCAGTATCAGTAGTAGTATTAGCCCGTACCTTCGCTACGAGCTCTCGCTAAAGGCTCGCGAGGGCGCCAGCGGTAGCTGCGGCCCCGTGTCTGATGAGGGAAGAGTGGTATGCGATCTAAGAAAATATTAATTCTATGAGCCGTTTGGCATCTGCACTTGAGCCAAGAGTAGAGCAGATTGTATACAGAAGCAGCATGCGTCTGGAATGCGCAGATATCTGGCTGTTTGCTTTCAGCACGAGTATTGCAAGGCTCGAGTATTAAGGCTCGTTTTGTAGCCACACGTGGATAGTCGGCCTCTGGGCGGTTCTTCGAGTCTCCAAAGAACCCGTGTCTCGATTAATAGAAAATTCCTTTTATTCCATTACTAGACTCCCTGTTGCCTCCCGGTCCGCTTACGAACGAGTGGCCACGCCGGGTAGCCAGAGAGTGGCTGAGTTAATATTTACGTGCATAACATTCACCAAATACGGATTAGGAACTACTACTTGAAGAAATTCAGGCAATATCTATATTAATATTCTTACTTTTACTTCTTCTTCCATTTTCTTCTTCTTCCTTAGCTTAGAAACCTCGTTAATCCGAACCCACTTTAAATTTGATTCAGTGCAGGTCGTGACAAGCACCGACGATCCGTAAGCCTTTTAGGGAACGACCGGTGTTGTCGGGAGGGACGCTTCACAAAAGAGCGTCTGGTGAGCTAGAGGGCGAAGAAGGCCAGAACGATGTGAGAGGCAAGGAGAGGTAGTACGAGAGTCTAAATCGCGTTCCTTATAATCGGCCTCGTAGGCAACCAAGTAAAATACAATAAATAATATCTAAAATCAAAGGGAGCCGCCTCCACGCACCTCGTAGTTACGCCGCCAGGTAGCTTGAAGAACCGATCACCAAAAACCGTTGGTGGTGATGCCCGTTGTGGTTGTTCGTTGGGGAGGTGCTCGTCCTCCCTCGTCGTTGTGCTCCCGTTGCCTCTGGTGTTGGGCCTCCTATTAGATGGGACCCTTCTTCTGACTCGCCAATCAGTACTCACGGCTCCCACTAATTAAAACCTCCCACGCCTCATCCAGCCTGCCTACTTTCTGCCCTGCAACACCGGCTGTCGGGGAACGATCGGCTATTAGGGATCGACCGGCCTTTACGGAAGGACCGGCTTTTAGTAGATTAGAGCTAGCCTCTCCGCAGTAATATTTACAGCGGGGCGCACTTATCTGGTAAAGCTAAGACGGCCTTGTTAAATTTCTATTTAAATTAAGAAGTTCTCTACGCTACTATTAATTTTAACAACCTTTAACAAGGCCTGATTCTAAGAGCTTATTTAGATAGAAAGATGGATTCTTCTTTCCTTAAGCCTATTACGGCTATTCTAGCCTTTTTGACACTCTTCTCCGTATTTGAGCTGGCGGGAGCGTATAAAGATTTTGTAAGTGTCTAAAAAGCTATACTGCAGTTGCTCTATTAATAGGAAATAGCAATTAGCATGCGCTTTTTCTAAACCTCATACGGTAAGATTCTACTTTATCTTAATAGTTGTGCGCTAAGATAAAATAGACCGACATTGAAAATGTGTATTATAAAGGATATACTAAGGCAGTCACCGCTCCTAGTACTGGAGCGACTTACCGTTATATCCACATACCGCCGTCCGGGCCTAAACCTTACCTCTACTTCATTCATGGTGTTCCCTCACCATTTGACTGGAGGCATCAGATTGAATATTTCTCTATACGGGGATATGGAATCATTGCGCCAGATCTTCGCGGCTTTGGTGGTACCGACGGCTCAGGGTCTCTGGATGATTATCGTCTCAAGACTCAAGCAGATGAGCTTGCTGACATCCTTCGATGTGAGGCTATCCGGAAGGTTATTGGTATCAGCCACGACTAGTAGGTTCAAATTCATTGCAAATATGTTCAATAACTGATTGCGACTAGTGGCTCCTCTGTTCATTCTCGATTCCTAATGTACCATGCCGATTTTTTCTTGGCACACGTATTCATTGATGTGGGCTTCGCAGGTCCTGGAGCACTCCCAACATTGGCGAATATTGAGAAGATCAATAATAGCACAATGCAGGAGTTGGGCTACCCGACCATGGGGTACTGGTATTTCTATCAGGAAGATGACGCTCCAGAACTTCTAGACAGTCATGTAAGTTTCTTTGAACTATTTTTTCCTTTTTTTCTCTACACTAACAATGTTGGAGGCCGAGGCTGCATTTTCAATGTTTTACACTTCGACGCCAGCGATATGGAAACAGTTATTTTCCCCAGTTGGTGCATTCAAATCCTGGCTTCTCTCAAAGGAACCAACAGCAGTACCGACATATATTACCTCTAAGGTACGGTATCAAAAAGTGCGTCTAGGTGCAAGCTGCTGAGTGTAAGCTAACGAAATACAAGGAGAAAATGGTGTACGCAGGAATCCAGAGAACCGGTGGAGGGTTTCGTAACACTTTGAAGACCTACCTGGCTCAGCTCAACGATGTCAATGCTGAGGACGAGAGGAGTGAGTTTTCTGTCAAGATATTGGTGTCACTTCCCTACTAAGTCTACCAGTGTTGCCGACGGATTTCCTAATCCCACACCCAGTACTCTTGATAACAGGGAGCGAAGACCCCGTTTCGCTCGCGGAAATACAGGTAAACGGAACCAAGCCGTTCTCACCGGATCTTCTAGTACAGAATGTTCAAGCTGGCCATTTCATCCATGTGGAACATCCAGAGGTGACAAATAAATATTTGGAGGAGTTTTTCCGGATGCGGACGGGAGGAAATGGGACAGTCTATTTAAAAAACTCCGGGTTGTGATGCACTAATACGCGAGAGATACGGCTCAATTCTTTCCGTTGCACGCTCCATGACGATTGCATCCTCAGAACACTCTCATTGACATAATGCGCTGTTTCGAGTTTAATGGCGTGGTGATGTTGAGCCGCGCGGAGGATTTTGACTTCTCGTTCAAAAGCCTTCTTGGCCCCCTCTTTAGCTCGTCTGTCATGGTCGGAGAGTTCAATTGTCTGCTGTGCGAAGGTAAACTTTTGTCTTTATCACCACGCTTCCTGGCCGCGGACGTGGCGGTACCGGTTCCGGGCAGCGGTTAGAAAGGTGCCTCGTTCTGGCTCTTGTAGTGTTTGCGCTCACTGTCGATAGCAAAAGTCGTGCAAATCCACTCTGGGCATCGATGGTGCGTTCAACCGTCCATGTGGAGAAGAGAAATGTAGCTGCATTGGATTCGCTCTGTTTTTAACACTGCGCAGCGAATAGACATTGGGTTACAACCGATGACTTACTTTGCCTTGACAAAGGAAATCATACGTGCATATTCGTCAAGATGTGAGTGTGATGCACGCCATGCAAGTAAGGTAGCTACAGCTACAATTTCATATAAGGTCCATGCTCGACGGAATGTATGTACAGAGAGGCGATGCGGCCACAAATGAACAGCGGATGCAGGGGGGGTGTCCGGCAACGCGGATGCAAAGGTGGTAGTCTGAACAGGTCAGAGCATCACGGCGGGCGGGGTCTGACGCTGTTGCATGGCGTTGCGCGCTGCAAGGGTAGGTATTATTCAGAAAGTAGGGTAGCTTGCCTCGAGCTTCAACGTAAAGAGGGGGCATCATCATCATCATCAACAACCTTGATTAACTTTAGTGAATATTCTCCCTTTTGAGACCTGAATGTGCCCGTGTATTCGCCAGGCATCAAGTACGGCGCGCCCTCCATATTCCCTGACTCCTCACGCGTTATCGTCACGCGGGCGTCAGCCACTCATGCACGGGCGGCCATTAGTGGCTACTCGATCGCGAAGCACTCCTCCCTTCAAATTAACTAGGGCTAGGAACGAGGAATCATCGTTGGCTGGCTCCACCTGGCCGGTGGTAATCTCCTGAGCGAGCGCACATACTAGCTTCCCACATATAGATACTCGCTGGAGAGGTTTCCAGGAGAAAACAGAAAAAAAGACCGGTAAAAATAATAATTCTTAGCTTCCCACCATACCTATGCCCGTGTTCTACATGGAAGAGGAAAGCAGATTGTGCCAGAGTTAGGTTTCTTGCTCAGTGACTGGCAGGTGATACTAGACGATGGCCTGCGGGCACTGAAATGATATAGAACCACGCGTGGGCGCTCTACGGCGCGCAGGGTTCTGGAGCATATTAGCAGGATTGGGCGCGGACAGTCAGAGGAACACTGAAATTCTGCCGCTAACATGTTCTACTGCATGGTCCCCCAACCGCATTTCAACTGGTAACGAGCGGTTGATCTTGTACTAGGTCAGGAGTCGACGGGGTGATATAGGTTAGGATAGTGACATGTGCTGGTGCGCCCATCAGAGTAGATTGACTATAGCGTTATTCTAATTTGCCAATAGGAAATTCATGTGAAGTTATGGACAGGTAGCTTTTTAATAACCTTTCAATTCCCACTACTCTACACTAAGGACCGGTGTAATAGGCCTCAAGATTATAGATGTTCGTTCCCACGCTGTCGGGAAGGCAGCAATCTCCACCCCCGGATTTATACCAGAAAGTAGTGCCGACATCAAAGCGCTAAGCCGGTTTAGTATCTACGTTAATCATCCTGGCTCTCTGCCCTAACACTGCCGGCGGGAGATCCACCGCTTTAAGACCTGCACGACGTTCGACGACCCTCGGGCCTCCGCGACCTGTAGCGGAGTCATTCCCTTAGTCGCTTCTTTAGCATTAATGTTGGCGCCCTTCTCTAAAAGGTACATAGCAACATTAGCGTAGTGTCCCGCCGCAGCACTATGTAAGGGAGTCCCAGGACCTTTCTCCCAGTAGCGATCTACGCGGGGATATCCCGGCTCGTCGACGTTCGCGCCCGCCTCTTCCACAAGGAACCGGACTTGCTCTAGCTTGCCGGACGAGGCGGCAGCGTGTAGCGCCTTCGAGCCGTTGACGTCTGCGCCGTGGGCGATGAGCAGCTTCATAATAGGGATGGAGCCGTGGTGGACAGCACAGACCAAGCTGTGCCGCTTCTCGCTCGGCTCGGCCAAGTTGGGATCAGCGCCGAGCTCGAGCAGCCAGACAATGAAGTCTTCCGGACAGTCGTTGCGGCTCAGCGCGCGCTGGAGGACGCCGCCGGAGCGGTCGTCGATCGCAAGGTTGATGTTGTCCCACCAGCCGAGGTTTTCTATCATCACTTGCACACACGGCTTCGAGTGCACCCCGGCGGCGGCCAGGAGGAGCATACCGCGAGGTTCCAAGGAGTCTTTAGCGGTGGCGTTGTCGAGTAGCCAACGGAGCAGCGACGCGTTGCCGTGCTCTACGGCCGCCCGGGATAGCTCCCTTTCATCCGGCGCGTCGAGGCACGTTCGCGCGAGCGCGAGGACGGTTTCGGCCGGCTGGTCGGTACAGGCCTGAAGAACTTCTTTTCGGGTTGCCATTAGCTTGTTGATTGGAGTTGAAGAACAGTGTTGTGGTGTGATAGGGAGGAGCATGGGTGACGGGCGTGATACTATACACGGGAGTCAGGCTGTACTGCTAACTTCGTCATCTCTGCCCCAGGAGCCCCGCATTGGTGCCTAGAGGAAAGGCGGCACAGCGTACTTACTAAGTAAATATCTGCCCGCCTGTGCTCCAGGCAATGCTCTGATAAGCACAACGTGAACAAAGCCTCCACGAGAATAGAAAAAACACCAGAACTAACAGGTACGACATCGGGCTCAATGCTATTGCGGCGTGAATATGACTGGGCTGTGCAGCTGTCATTGAATATAAGGTGAAGTGAGAGCACTTGTCAGTATCATTAAACAACCAACTCCAATCTCCAACATCAGCATTCACCAGCAAATAAACACTTCAGTCATCTATCCGCCCCGTTTTATCCAACCCTTATTTTCGCCGTAATAAAATGTATTCATCTATCCTCACCACCGCTCTTTTCGCACTCCAGGGCGCCCATTTCACCCTCGTCGGACGAATCCTGTAAGCCCGCGGGAATGCCCCAACTCCCAACAAAGAAGAAATGAGTGAGAGGCTTGAGCCATTCGATACCGCAGACCTCGAGTACGTCTTCTACATCAGCCCGTCTCACGATGCCGCCCAGGCCTGGGCCGACGCCCGCCATGAACAACAGCCCTCCGTGACGCTCTGGGACACGGATGACGGCGAGCTCGGCGACCCCAGGCACTGGTTCGACTCGGAAAAAAAAAACGCGAAAGCTGTGGAATGAGGTCTTCACTGAGCAGGCGAAGGGCACCGCCTGGGGCATGTACAAGGACGGCAGCAAGGTCCCAAGTAACCTGGCCAGCTGGTACAACGACATAGAGAAGCCCATCCTAAGCCGCCGTGCCGCCGACAAGGGCGACCCCCTCTACAAGGTCATCCAGAACAGCGAGGCCAACCGCGACGAAATCCACCAGATCTTCCCCGTCGACCTACACACCAAAAGGGCTGTAACTGGCATGGAACCGCCCCTAACTGCGACTCCCAATGCCCGAGCGGTTCTAAGGAGGTCACCTGCAGCCACTACGGCGACGATCCCAGCAGCAAGTGCACGGGCCACGGGAAGAAGGTCTTCTGTTGCCCGAATTAGAACTCAGAAGGGTTCGCTTTTTCTTTAGCTTTCTGTAACGGCGGGCTTCTGCCTCTAAGGATCGATGCTTGAAAGAGGGGTGGTAAGCCGTACAGGGTTTACCTTAAGTAGGTACAAGAAATGGTTAAGAGCGAGTCAGGCGAGTAACGGTACTAAGCGCTACTAATGTTATAAGAGGTGGGACTACGGATTGAACGAATAAATTATGGCTTGTTCGGCTGCTAGATTACACGAGGGGTTCGTTTTCGACAGGCGCTAGTATTTAGGCAGTAGGGCGAGGTGTCGATTAGCGGTAATTTCTATGGAAAATAAATCTAACGCTATTATTCGGTAACTTATATCATTAGCTGCTGATTTGTGCGTAAACTAAGTGTTTATTAGTATTAAACATTTATACTATCTTATTAGTTATTACTTATAGCTACTTTCTCTAAACCCGCTACGGCTCGCTATAATAGTTATAGCTTTACTACTACACCGTGATGACTGGAAGCAAACAGGGAGTTCAGTGATGGCACAAAAGGATATCTGAGTGTTGACACACGAATCCTTAAGGGATTCCGTGGATCCGGCCGAGGCCGAACATCTACTGCGGGATGCCCGTGGGGTCACGTGGTAATCACGCGACCCGTAGGCGATTCGACTGCTCTTCGCAGTCGCCTCGCATGGGCCTTGCACCCGGACTGGGTGGTAGGCTCGCTGGAACCTTACAGGTGGTCCGCTCGCTTATAGGATACGTAAGGCTTTTAGTATTTAAAAATTCAATAACTTTTAGTTTCAGGTACTGTATATAACATATTAAATTTTTAGAGTTTATTAACCAGCCGTTGTTGAGATATTAAGGTGCGAAATTCGCAAATTTGGTGAAATCTCAAGGTGTCCGGGTGAGTGATGTGTTTGGATGACTGGTGGAACACGTTAATCAGAAAGTGGGATGTGACACATGTACTGGTATGTCGCACTTGGCCGCCACAGTAAACTCCACCCCGCAGTACTACGGGCTAACAGGCCCCACACCAGGGAGGAATTATTTAATGGCCGTCCCTACCCCCGCCTTTCAGCTTATACTTCAGCCGCATTCCTAGGTCCTAATCTCGACCTTCATCGGATATCAATTAGCATGGCTTCTCCATACTCAGATACTTGGCAGGATAGGCTTTCTGCGACCGAGACCGTAAAATTCCGGGTATGCGACAACTGTAGAATGTGAGTTCATCAAGACTTCCTGTTGCTGGACTTACGAAGCTAACAGCCGCAAAAAGCAAGAAGACAAGATGTAAGTCTAGCTAGCCGCCTCTAAGTTGCGCGCTCACACCTGTTCAACTCTAAGGCGACATGAAGCGTCCGAGCTGCGACGGCTGTCGTATGCGTGGCCTGGGCTGCGTCTATAGCCAACGGAGACGAAAGCCAGGTATGCAATCTTAGACTAAAAAGTACATGCCCGAGCCAGTTGTGGACAGAGAGTGCATACAGGACCTCCCAAAAGGCGTTCACCCCTGAGGCCTGCTTCCGAACAAACCGAGTCATCAACATCTCCGAGCCGAACCGCTGGCTTCCGTCGCTCGCCACTGTGGCAACACGCCGATTCGTCTAGTTTCCCCGCAGTCGCCCCACCCAGTGGTCGGCGCACGTCCGACGGCATGCCGGGTCTCAGTCCCGAGACAGAGGACTACCTGTACATACGCCAAACATACATTCCCTCCCGAAGAAAGCCCATCTGAAAATTTCGTAGGCTTGACCTCTACTTCCAGCACGTGCAACCTATCTACCCTCTCTTTCGCAGACCACGATGCACAGCCGCCACTCTCCCGTCACGGCTCAAGATGGCCATCTTCGCCGTTTCCTCACGCTTCGCAACCGACCCGCTCCCCTTCACGCCCACGGACTTCGTCCAGCTCGCGGAAAGGTTTGATAAAGGCACGCAGCTGAGCATCGATGAGATCAAAGCGTCTCTCTTGTTGTGCGTGCACGCCATGTCCACTCCCATTGACTGGAACGCTGTCGCCGAAGTCGGCAGGGTCATGCGTATGGCAGACCTCTACGACACGCTGTGCGCTACGAAGCGGGGTGCATCCGTCTTTGGCAACGCCCCGGGAGATGAACAGGACGAGGATTGCGAAGGCGATGCGGAGGAGTGGAGGAGCGTGTGGTGGTCGATATACTCGCTGGATACTTGCTGCAACACCTTGGCGTATGCTTTGCTCCCACACCCCCATTTCTCCAAAATCACTCTTCAGTACCCTAGAGTAGCTGATGTGATGATTCCCAGAGTCACGTCACCGGCAGGCGCAGCTCAGTCCCCGCCCAGCAGGATCAAGCTACCCGTCCTCTCCCTCTCCGACTTCACCGAATCGATCCAAGCCAGCACAGAAGCCATCGCAGGCGGACCCCACCCACTATCCTCCTCAACCAGTATCAAGAATTGGGAGATCATGAGCGAGGCCTTCACTCAGCACTCCTGCCGCAACCGGAACTTCTACCTCGGCGCCTGCCACCTGATGCGGGCAGCCACAGAGCTGCACTCGCGCGTCTGGCACAGCCGCGACCGCCGCGTCCTCCAGGCGCAACTGCAGGAGTTCGAGAGCGACTGCGCAGCTGCCGCACTCGCGCTGCCGTCCTGGGTGTCCAATCCCGTGCGCAATTTCGCAATCGGCGAGGCGGAGGAGGAGCATCGTAATCGGCTGGATACGCTGCTCTTGTTCCGTTGGTAAGGCTTGTCTGCTTTCTTTCGCACTCTCAGTCGCGATTCGATGGCTTACTCAGTCGCAGCGCTTCTCTGCTGATGGCGGTTGCCAATGCGCAGGTGAGCCTGTGCGTCTCTTCTCCGCCGGAGAGCGCTGGGGTGGCACGAACGCATTGGCAGCGCGTCGTGTCCAAGGCAGGCGAAATGGTTCAGGTGGCGCAGAATTGGAGGCCCGAATATTTCGACTGCGTCGACCCGATGTGCTCGTACATCGTTTTTCTCACTGCCGCCGTCCTCGTCGCGGATGGCCAGATAGGATGTCCTGGCGGCATCGAGCCTGCCCAGTCGCATTCCTCAGGGCATTTGGGCCTCTTGGAGTTGTTTTTGGACAGAGTTGGGCGGTACTGGGAGATCGGATTTTTCCTCGGGGGTGAGTTGAATGACGCGTACGCCATCGATGTTCTTCCCGTTGTTGCTGACTTGAAGCAGAATTGCTCCGTGATCTACGGCAGAGTAGCTCAAGTCCGACGACGTATGAGGCAGCTGTCAAGTTTATGTCACGGTTAATACACCCGATGAGTGATCCAGCGCTGAGCGGTAGTGCAAAGGCAGATTATGGCACTAAATCGGCCGTTACGAATAGCTTCCTGGATTCTTTCGAGCCTTCGGCGATGGCAGGGAGCAATGATCTTGACGGCACTTTTCTCGGACCTCTGCCGGAGAGTGGCGACTTCTATTCTGAGTGGTTGGATGATATTAGCTCCAGCGTGTCACACAGGCCAGTCGAAATGACCATAAGTCAGTCGCCTGGTCCGCCAAGCGCGATTCAAGCCGGACTGCATAGCTTACTAAGCTCTTGGTAGTCGGTCCAGACCAGCCTAAAATAGCTGATCGCGCTAGACTGGCCTGTGACTGCCTGGACTGGCTTATGTGACACGCTGAATCAGCTCTACTCTGCTTGACACAGGACAGGATGATAGTATGATCTCTACATTCATGTAAGCTAAGAGGTGATATGCTACAGAGAAAATCCGTTACTTGCGCCCTCCATGACGCTCTTTTGACCACGTCTCATTGCGCCGCCAAAATATCTCTCGACTGCTTCAACTGCTCACGAAGTTGGTCTAGCGTCTGTGCCTCTGAGAACACAATGAAGTCCGGGCGTACTAGTGCGTACTTCGTTGCCTGCTGAAACCGTCTACGAAAGGCGCCCGGATCGTAACCTGGGAGGAAAGGGAGTCCGGCTTTCGCTATGTCTTCAAGCGTGCCGGGGGCAAATTTTGATGTTGAGAGGGATGATGGAGGAGCAAGAAGTGATATGTGGTCGCACAATTCCAGAACTTCGCCACCTAGCAAGTAAGGAGGTGGATTCACAGATATGAGAGTCTCCTCGATGGCGATCGCTTCCTGCTTTGAGGGGCTGTGAAGGATCAGCAGGGTGAGGACGGCTTCGGAACCCCAGAAAAGGCGATCAGAAAGCTGGATTAAGCCGTCCGGTGACTTGACATAGATCTGCGCAATCTTCAGGCCGCCACGGTAATTGGCCATGAAGAAGCCATGGTCGACACCACTGACGCCCGCTTCATCCGCCAGGAGCCTGCGCAGTAAAGCATCTCGCAAGAAAGGCACATGCTCAAGAATGCCGCTCACAAGATTCGCTGCCGCAGCGAAGAGAGGAGACTTGTTCAACAACAAGCGGCCCGCCCACATGGTCTCAATGATCGAGTTGTCGACGCCCTTGCGCCGCTCCCGCGACCAGGAATCGAGCAAATGATGGGATCGTGGTGACAGTTCAGCAAGTACTGTCGGGTTGCACAGGAGTGCAAGGCGCCAGGACAGCGAGAAGGCGTCGCGAATACCGTTGGCCATTCCCTGGGCGCCAAAGGGAGGGAAGACATGAGCTGCATCACCTATCAAGATGACCCGGCTGCTGAACCACTGATTGACCACCTTGTGGACGAATCTGTTTCTGATCAATACGAGGGCTTTGCAAACTGGATGTAGGATGCGGTTGCTTACTTTGCGGGCGCACACCGAATGACGTTTACACAGTCCCAGGGGAACTGCACTGGACCAGAGATAGCCTTACCGTTGCGGCTTCAGCTGTACTTAGCATTCGCTGTCAGACGCAACACACGAACACTTACATGAGGTGCTTCTTTGGAAGAGTCAAATGTGGTCGCATCTGCTCTTCCAGATGTTGCTCAAGATCGTCAGGCTTGAAACCTGCAGGTAGTTCATACTCGAACCTTTCGCCAAAAGTTAGCCACGATTGCTCCATTACTTCGGGGGTATATGTGGGTACCTCCAGAATTTATCATTGGCAGGACCGAATCTACCGGCCGCAACAGGCATCGTCGGATGGTTGCAAAAACTTCGGGTCGTTTAGCTTCTGCGCGTCATAGTTGCAAGAATTTAGTGTCCTCAAGCATACTGGAAACCCTCCGGCCAGAACAAATCCCACAATTCATCAGGCTCATAGCCGAGGCTCCACAGCGGGAAGTCCGGATGTGTAGTCGGAGTCGGTAGGGTAACATGCAGATTCGCCGCAATCCACTCCGCTTCGTAGTGTATCCTGGTCCTCTCGTCAGCCAGTTATATACGGGATGTCAGAAGTAAGCTTCCGTACAATCCCGTTATTTGCTCAATGCCCTGCGCCTCGAGGTATCCTTTGCGGACAACCCCGCGCTTCCCATCCGCGCCTACCAAGAAAGCGCCTTTCAATGTAGCTTCAGCCCCGTCTTTCCGCGTATACGACACATGTACGCCATCTACGACCTCGAGGATTGACGTCACTGTGCACTCCAACCGCAACTCGGCGTATGTGGAAGCCTGGACCTGCTCACGCAATGCTTGCTCTGCAGCGGTTCAGCTACCAGGTCGTGTTCAGATCCAGAGTTGGCATTTACCCAGCCCCGGCTGCAGAAGAACAGTTGCTGGCTGTTGCACCTGTTCGAGCCAATCGTGCTGTTGGTTGAAGGTAACGAACGGTTTGGTCGTCCAAACACCAGCGTGGAAATTCACGGCGTTCAGTGCTATGTGCGGCTATTCATCAGCACGGTTCCATCACCGTGGGCATAAGAGGAAGCTTGCCCTGCGCAAATTCTCGTAGTTTGCTGTGGTTGATTCCAAGGAATTCGAGTACGCGATGAACGTCACCGGCAAGCGCGATGGCGCGTGGGTCTTCGCATATTTCCAGGTTCTTCTCCAGGATGATCGACTACGACACAAGAAATCCGGGCAATTAGCAGAAGCATCCGCCGTAGGAAAGTGGAGTGGTGCTGACTTTGATCTTCCATCTGGAAAGTGCGGTGGCGAGAGCAAGACCAGCCGGGCCAGCTCCGACAATAACGACTGCGGTTTCCTCCATTCGTAGATGGTGACCACTGGATAAGCTTTTGTTTGCGCCTTATGCTTCGGACTGTGGTTTTAATAATTGCAGGAAGTCCACCTCGCTTACATGCGGCTACATGGAACAAGCATTATAGTGGAACGGTGTTCTGATCTTGGGATTCGCAATGTAGTTCCTCCGAACGCGCAGTGCGAGGCCCGGAGGGACCCCGCCGGACGAACTGTTGACCACCCCGGAGCATCTTGCGCCGACCATGATGGCACGATGTTTCGTATCCGTAACGCGTCCTATTTTCGAGATTGGATGCCGTAACAGAAAATCCCCAGATGTTGTAGGTCCCAGATGCGCAAAGTTGGCGCATGTGCCTCGGTATAGCGCAAACATCGAAATAGGCCCTATTTCGAGCGGATCAGTCTCTAATCGCCACCAAATAGCTTCATGGGGCTAAGGGGCTCAAAGAGTACCTAATCTCCGCCCCTAGCTGTGATTTCAGAAGAATGGTGTCATGTATTACCGTCAGGCAGCCGAAAGAAATAAAAAAGGGCAACTAGTGAAGACATGGTTGCTTCCTTGCAAGTCCGGAGACATTACGATACCGCTGCCACAGTAGAAAGTTATATCCTATACCTAGTGCTTTGCTGGCGACTGCGGCTTAGTCGCTCGCCCTCTTACGCTAGTGTTGCGGCTTCTTGAGGTCTTAATTAATTATATAACAGCTTGCGGTGATGTAATATAGTAGCAAAAGGTGTTGTTAGTGTTTTAGTCATGATAACTGGTTACGATCAAATCGTAGTGATAGTAGTATAACCGGATATCAATCGTCGCATTTTGTGTAGGTAGAAAATTCAGCTGCTAATAGAAAAAGGTCGCGATGGTGCGTGGAAACGCGGCAAGTTATAAGGGAGTGCTCCTAACTGGTAGGAAAAGCCCGATGATTCTTGGTAAACTTGCTGCATCCGCTTAGTGTTGAACAATTAGTGCGGTGGGCGATGGAGACGTCAGGGACTCTAGGAGAGATAGATACGATTTGCATGACATCACCACCATAAAAAAACCGACATCCCACCCTCTCTCACCCAAGCCCAAGCGACCTCTTCGAAGGCTTCCGGCTCCCACGAATCTTCACCCCATACGCTGGCCCAGCTCCCTCTGGCCCATCCTCACCTGCTGCCGCACCTTTATTACCACACGGGCGTTGCCACATGAGCGTGACTGGTGGCATCTAGATGTACAGACGGCATCCTTCTTGAAGCACTTACACTTGCCGTCCTGACAACCCCCCTTGCAATTGAAACGTACTTCAAGATTAGCAATATGCTCATGCTCTCTGTTAGCTACGTGGCCACGGACACCTTCTTGGTGCTGCGAAAAGCGCTGTCGGGCAAGCAATGAGCCTCATGTAGAAATTTCAGCTCATTTGGCGGGAGGCGGAGGTTGATGATGCTGTATATCGTTTGAATCTCGTGGTAGTCGTTCTTCATGTTATACGCCTTGCCGAATAACGCTCAACGTTCGCTCGCGGGTCTTGAGCGGGTACTTGGAAAGAGACTTGGTCGCCAATATTTAGCTGCTGGCAATTGTGAGCTCTGGCGTACTGTTGAAATAGTGGTTTCACGAGCGTTATAACTGTACTAGTTAGCATCTCGAGTATCTCAGTAGTATAGCTGGCGTTAATGGCACAGATATAGGAGGGCACCCCCTCTTGCTCCTGTCTATCACCGAGCATCTCATTTTTCCATCAAGTTCAACACGTGCTTTTGCTTCCTGAGAGTACGTAGTCCCTTCTGAGTCTCTCGTACCTGTTCGTCCTGCTGGGCGCCCTTATGAAGACTCTCATCACGTTCAGGAGTAGCTTCTGGAGAGGTGCTGAAGCCTGCAAACTGACCGCGGCGGCGAGGGAGGTTGGGGGGTTTGGGGCAGCCACGGCGAGAGCGGCAGAGGCTATTTGAGCAGCTTGAGCAGCTTAAACAGTCTCAGATACCTCACTTGCCTGTCGTAACATACAAAACTTATCTTGCGCGGCTTCAAATGATTGATCCGGCTCCCTCTCCATTCGCCTCTGGCCAGCCTGAAGTCGTCGTTAGTTACGCCAGATAGCTGCATATCAACCCTCATGAGAGCAAGGTGCATCAAGGGCTCCTTGTCTGTGCCATCGTCAAGCTTGTAGCGAGTTGCAAGATTGACAAAGACCCTCCTCTGGTGAGACTCTTTCAAAGTTCCTTGCCGTACGTTGATATCTTTTACAAGCACTGATTTCGTAAGTAACACGCCACAGGGATCAACGAGGTATTCCAATTTTGCGGGTGGAAGTCATCGAGAACTTCTGTGCGACCGGCCGCTTCAGGGCTTTATATTCCTCCGGATCTCTCTCCGTGAACATCCTGTC
The DNA here is from genome assembly GCA_022204955.1 of Macrophomina pseudophaseolina. Taxonomy (NCBI): domain Eukaryota; kingdom Fungi; phylum Ascomycota; class Dothideomycetes; order Botryosphaeriales; family Botryosphaeriaceae; genus Macrophomina; species Macrophomina pseudophaseolina. Next base: position 60,168 of record JAJJID010000180.1, read on the forward strand.
TATCTTCTTGTTCTCGTATATCACGGCGAGGGAGGAGTAGAACTCAGACTGCCCAAGAAGACGTTAAAGCGTGAAGTAAGCCACTGTCCGTTACTCAAAAATCCTTCACAGAACAGCCGGATGGGATATATCAATCATATTCGGTGCGCTACGCACGATTTCTCCATATTCCTCATGAAGCTTGCGGTACTGTTCGGGGTTATTTCCATTCTACACAAACCAAGCACGCCAAAACGGCGTGGCCCTAGCCAGCCAAGGGCCCGGTACTCGACGGATTCCTGGGCGAAAAGCAGACTGAATGGTGCTCAATATCTGGCCAAGAATGACGATGAAAACCACCAATGTGATAAGGGAGAAGTTCAACTTTACATTAGCGATTGAAATATACTACACTTTTGATCAAAACAAATGGAGAGAATCTTGGATAATGGTGCGGTTGCCTGCGCTTCGAGCATACGAATTACAATTTGGAAGTCCAGCACTTAACGACCTTGACCCTCCGCGTTAATCGAATTATGGAGTAGTTCAATTACCGATTCTTTCCGTGCGTTTCCGGTTAAGATCTCGTGAAAGTAGGACTAAACGCGCTGGCTCTGCACCAGTTCCTCCGCTGTTCGGAAGAACCAGTAGTGTTCTTCCGCCGGATGATCGGCAGCAGAGCGATTAGACGCCGTCACTTTAGATGATCTCGACCATCGATCCAGCATTCCATTTAGCTATGAATGTAGGGTATTTGGGCTTTCGATTTCTCCGGATCCCTCAGCGATAAAGTTGCCAGTGGGTGGCCTTGAAATATCCCGAGGCGTCAATCATTTATATCTCAGAAACATTAACACTAGCCATTTTGTTATCCTGACGAACATCCTCCGCGATGACGGCTACACGTCTCCCCGAGATCCACAACGATCCTTCAAAAATCCAGCTCGAGCGCCTATCATACGTCTACTTTGCGCATACAGACCTAGCCAAATTTGAGGAATTCTCCAAGCACTTCGGCCTGGTCGAAGCCTGGAGGAGTGAGGACATGGTCCTCTATCGCGGCTACGGCAAAGATCCGTACTGTTACGTCGCTCGCCAGTCTAGTACAAGCACTTCGACATTCGGAGGCGGCGCCTGGGTTGCTCAGACGCAGGCCGATTTCGACAAGGCCGCCGCCTTGGATGGAGCGGCGGTGACGGATATGTCCCCGCTCCCCGGTGGCGGGCGTAGAGTCACTTTGGAGTCTCCATCTGGCTTCCTGATGCATGTGGTGTACGGTCAAGAGGAGAGACCTCCAGCGACTTCCGTCCCTTCTGCGCAGGTCGAAGAGGCTGGCCCCCTCAATGGAAGCTTACACAAACAGAGATTTGGTAAGTCTGTGGAACCACAGTCATTTCTAGTGCCTAGCTCCTAATCCAATCTTTAGGCAAATTCCAGCGTTTCCATCCAGGACCTGCGATGGTCCACAAGCTCGGCCACTACGGATTCGAGGTATTCAAGTGGGAAGACGAGGTACGGTGGTACACGGACAACTTCAACTTTGTCCCTTCGGACGTGCAGTACCACCCTGAGATCGAAGACCTCGATGTCATAACATTCATGCATCTTGACTTGGGGGAGCGCTTCTCAGACCATCACTCGCTTTTCTTGGCCCGCGCGACGCCTGGAAAGGCAGAGGGTATGCACCACACGTCCTTTGAGGTAGAGGACTTTGATGCGCAGCTTCTTGGGCATGAATGGTTGGCAAAGCAGGGCTACGAATCTTTCTGGGGTGTCGGCAGACATATTCTCGGCTCGCAGATTTTTGACTACTGGCGGGACACGAGTGGATTCTTAGTCGAGCATTACGCAGATGGGGATCTGGTCAACGTGCATACGGGCACTAAAAGGTCTAAGGCAGGCGTTTTTGCAATCTGGGGCCCAGAAATGCCGAAGGACATGTAAAAAGCGTTTGCCTGGACCGTACTTCGTGGTGGCATAGTTTGGCGAATTATAAGGACAATGACATGCGCATGCAGCAAAATAACTCTACTCTGTTATACATTTACCTCTCATTCTCTTATCTTGTCCTTACGTTCTTCTCTCGGAATAAAAATGAGTGAAATATACAGATTTGGGCATAGAAAGACACGTTGTAGCATTGCACCAGCGTTGGACCCAAGAATGAAGATGGTACTCAACATCGAAGATGCACATTTCTCTGGTCGACACGCCTGGTGCGTTTAGTAATATTGTTTGTGTAAACTCTCGGGTTAAATTGTTAGCATCGGCCAGAGCAGACAAATTTATGTGGCACGCCCTCGGTGGAGAATGGAATGTATGGCCCCACATCCGGAAATGTTAAAGGCATGGAGGTCCTCGGAGGATCTCAGCAATAGATGTTCCGCGCCGCCGGAGCGACTGCCTTATCTCATTGGAACTCCGCAATACACGATCCACTCACTTCGGTACAATCTACAAGAGAAGCGCTCTAAGAACCTAGCATTCGGAGCCTACCATCTTTGTTGGTCCGGATGAAACATCACTCCCGACACTCGGACGGATCGATACTGCCAGGAAACTGGCGGCTACCAGGGAACGCCTGTTTCCGCCTCAGCTATATAAGCCTTTTAAGCTCATCCCCCATTCCGCTACTAAGTTCTGAACAATTCTTCCGATTAGTTTGAGTAAATTTGCCGGTCTCCATCACAATGGCTTCTTGGAATCATTTGATACGCTTCACCGCCACCGATGGGAGGGTTTACTTTGCTTCAATTGACGCACCAAAGAAGACCTCCGAATTGGTTCAGCTTCCCGTAATCGGTTTCTCCTCGCTCGAGGATCTTCAGAGTGGAATGAAGGGGCAATCAGTCACTGTGGAAGAGGTAGGGATTCATAAGCCATCTAGCAATGGTTTGAACGTCATCTTAGTTCCTGATCTCGTCATATTAACCAAGATGTCGTCGTACCTCATAGGTGCTATCGCCAGTCCCATATGAAGATATCGAGATCATCTGTATTGGGATGAACTATCGTGAACATGCGAAAGAGGCAAACGTAAGAGCTCCTAGTAAACGTCTCTAATACTTCAGGGACGCCTTCTATCCAAAGTATTCTACTGATGCACTTCTACGTGATCGAAAATATAGCTTAACGTCCCACTTGATCCTGTGATGTGGTACAAGCCCAAAAGGGCGCTCGCCGGACCTGGGAGTATCCCCATCCCCAAGTCCGCTGCCGAAAGCTTCCTTGACTTTGAGGTATAACGTCCTTTCCTTACTATCAGTGCCGAGCTTTCTTGGGGCAAATTTCCCCTCGATACTCATAGAGACTCGAGATTGACTGACACAACCCCAGGGAGAGCTGACAATCGTTACGTCCAAAGATGCTCGGGACGTGAGTGTCGAGGATGCTCCAAAATACATTCTCGGGTACACAGCTGGCAACGATTTAACTGCACGGCTGTACCAGGACCCGAAACGTGGAGGGGGACAGTTCACCCGGTGCAAGGCTTTCGACAAATTTGCCCCGATCGGGCCAATTCTCACAAGCCCAACCGTCTTTGGCAACGTTGATGAACAGAAAATCACGACCAAAGTCAATGGAAAGGTATTTCAAAACAGCGCTTGCAGTCTAATTCATGGACCCGCTACTCTGATTAGTTTTCTCTCTCAGGGTAAGCTTATCCATTCTAAATAGGCTCTGAATGATCTTTGGCTTGTTAAATTAACGCATCACCCATGGTAGGCACAACACTGCCTGCAGGTTCTGTAATCTTGACCGGTTCTCCCCCCGGCATCGGGTACTTCCAGGAACCAAAGTACAGCCTTAAGAATGGGGATGTTGTGGAAATTGAAATATCTTCTATTGGTACCTTGGAGAATACCGTAGTGTTCGATTAGCATTTTATAGATCGATATGGGCATACCAGATGTTAGCAGCTTCTCCATAGCGGAATAGGCTCGAGCACAGTACAAGATGTTTAACTCTTTGTCTAGAGAACTTTCTGGATAACCGCTACTACAGATTTACTCATACAGTCTTCCAGCCATCACCCTTCCAAGGCGTGCGGATTCGGCTCCCACTAAAATCTTTCCCACTACACCTTCTCATCCGGCTGCACCTCCCCCAACCTCACCCTCAAATCCTTTAACAATCTCCCTCTCTCCCCATCTCCCAGCGCCATCCCACCCGCTGCCGCCTCCCCCATGTATGGATTCAGCCACACCATCGTTGACGCATTCAGATACAAATGCGGCACCGTCGTAACATGAAACTGAACACAATCCCCACCACGCTGACCGCAAGCACGACGAGCGTCACCACAAGTACGATGACCAGCCGCCCCTGATCGCACCGCAGGGCCCGATAACTCGTCTGCAGCATCCCTTCGTACCTCACAATCTGCGCGGTCCGGTTCCCAATCTGGTCCTTAAATGCACCTAGATCCAGCCCACGCCCACCGGCACCAGGCATTCCATGATCGGCTACGCCCAAAGCGTATTCACCAGCTGCGCCAAACGGAGCGCGAAATCCTTAGCCTTGACATCCGCACTGATCGGCGTAGTCCCCATTATCCAGGCTCCACGGATGCTAGAGATCCTGAAATAGTACTGCAAAGTGCTTCGCGGATTCAGCGAACGGGATAATATAACATGCACACTCTTAGCATGTGATGTAGCACTTTTCGCACCTGCGTAGCGAAATCCACACCTATTAAACCACGCATTAGCTTTATGCAACGGCCCGAGCCTTATTTAGTGTTAAACGTGCTGCGTAGCGGACGTCCGCCATACCGGCGGAGCGGATAGTGTACGTTCTACTACACCTTTACCCAGATGGTGTGTGATCTATGTTGTCTAGAAGGTATACATTCTAATATACCTTATCTAGAGGTTGTGTGTACTGCTATAGCTCGCCCGGAGGGTGTGTAATTGTTGGAATATCACGTGTGTGTACAATAAACTTTAGCTTAGACATGGAAGAGGACGGATAAGAGGACTCCCCGGAGCGTCCCTCTCACGCCTTATGCCACTCATTCTTAATTGATGGTATTATCACCAAATCTAATAGTAACATATATTACCCTTCGCTAAATATATATACGTTGTAGTATCAATATTATATATTACTAATTCTAACGAATAATAGACCGAGAGGATACTAAAGACCGAAAGAGTATAAATATAAGACTTAAGCGTGCTCTATTAGCTATCTTTACGTTAGTTAGGCTATCTACATTAGTTATTCTAATATAACTAACTTAGTTATTCTAATAAAGACTCCCTCTAGCATTAAAAGCTTTTATAACTCTAGGGTTACCGTATAAAGGACTTAACCTTCTATAGGCTTTCTCGCCTATCTTATACCTGTACTTTCTATAAACCTATCGACTTTCTAATCTCCCCCCTAAGCTCCGCTTACCGTGCTACTTAGATCTATTAACCACTACCTTCTCCCTCATTACCTTTACCACTCCCCGTCTCCCGCGTCTGCCGCCACGTATACGTCGTAGTCTTAAGGCCGCTCCTACCTCTAGCGTACCTATCGCTAACCACCTAGCCATCACCTTTAAGAGTTTCTACGACGATAAGTACCGTAGTCTAGCCTTCTCGTCCTCTATTAGGAAAAGTAGCCAGGCCCAGACCCTCACGGGGCCTAAGTTATAGCATTATAAGTCGAGTTACAACAATCATTATCCCCGTGTAGTAGCTCTCAGGTCAAGCAGGGCGAGGAGTCGCTAGTAGACCAGGAGCTAAATCGAGCAAATACTTTAAAGAGAAGACTTCTTAGAAGGCGACTAAAAGGGAGTTTTAGGAAGGTTAACTAGCGACGGCGTTTCTGTTCCCATACGTAGGGAATTCTGCGTCCGCTAGAAGTTAAGCTAAGGGCAGCCATAGGTCAAACAGCCACACACTTAGCAGAGAAGGTGGTGTGGATTACTATAGTATAGCTATACTGTAATGTTGATTAGCGGATGTCTAGTTGTATTATACTACCTAAAATTATTTTATCGATCTATTCGGATGTACCAACATGTGTGGCGAAATTTAACGCCGTACTAGATACATCGTTAATATTAACGTTATAGCCCCTCGATAAGGTTATAAGACCCCGGTTAGACTCTTTTATAAACTTTAAGAGCGATGAGAGATAGATATTAGTGCTATAGCGGAGAAATCCTATCCCGCTAAGAAGATATATTCTATAGAAAACAGTCTTTAGACGGCTATGCTAGAATGATTTTCTAGGTAAGATACGCGTTGGATTTAGTGCCTATAGAGAGTAGTTTGTTGAGAGGTATAAAAATATAAGCTTGTGCACAGATTCTATATTGCTATAAAGTAAAGTACTTCCCATATATCCCGGCACGCGGGGACGCTCGAAATGCTGGGAAGGAGGTTACGAGGTTTTCTCATGACTGGCTGATGCATAGGCGAGCTATGATCCTACGCCGATAAGACACCCCCGGGTTGGGGCGAAAGGTACCGGAGGATGATGCATCATAGAACAAGGGTCGAGATTGACCGTGCCAAGACTCCGACCGTTGAATCGCGTGAAATATCCGAGATTCAAAATAATAACGTGCGGCTGAACAGGCTATAGGCGGTTGAAGCAGTCGTCCGGAGGCAAATATCGGTATAACATTGCAGTAAATGAGAAGTTTGAGGGACGCAGATCTTGCTGATCATGCGCTTGCACTGCCACGCCGAGCTTCAAGTAGAACAGAGAGGGCAACTTGCTGCAAGGCTGGTGAGAGGATCGGTTCAATTGGGTGTTTTTAGGCGCTGCGCCACTCGTAATCTCTTCCCTGCTTGTTATACAGCGTAGAGCCTGCGCCAGTTCCTCTCTCCTGCGTACCTGCTTATTTTGAGCTCCGAAAGCTAGACAGGTGGTAGTGCAGTAAGTATCCACCAGCCGCGCCGTCAAGAATATTCCCCCTCTTTTATCCTTCCAATCACAGCCTTGGGATGAATAACTAACTCCTTCTTTCTTCTCTTATCTTTTGGAGTCGTTTCTTCAATCTGCCGATAAAAATTGTATCTCACCCGTCCATCCGGTTTTCCTTCTGAGCATGATCCGTCTACGCACTATTTACTTCTCGTTTAACTTAGTTTTACCGCCCTTAACAACAGAAATCGGCTATTGTTCATCGGAACCATATCTATGAATAGCAAAGCTACCCTATGGCGCCGCCTTGACAAGTGGATAATCAGGCATTCCTTCATTGGCTGAAGTTAAGTTTGAGAGTCGGCGCCATATATGCAATCTCGGTTTCCTATATCGACACGGCTGCCTTGATTTACTCCTCTCCTTTAGCAAGCATGGGCGAAGGTGCTTGGGCAGTATTGTTCGAAGGAAGCTGCTCTATAGTACGGACCTATAATACATCGCTTTATTTCCCCTCGAATATCGCAAGCAGCCTCCTTATGCCCGCTAGTAACTTTACTATGAAATACCTCTCAGCGCCCAGTCGGGAGGATATAGACAAACCGCACGAAAAGAAACTATGGCTAGATGTCGGAGTACTAAGCGGTCTAACTATTCGACATGTAAATAAGGTTAGGTCGTTCCTTTAGATAATAAGCGCTACGATATTATTGCGTTTTCATCTCTTGTGAGGCTTTGATAGAGCTACTAAAAAATGCCGTATTAATGACCAAAACCGGTTGTTAAACAGTGTAATGAAGTTAAGGTGAGCGCTGCCGCTCTTGTAAATTGAAGAGTGACTAGCTGATCAGATTCACGCTCGGTGGGTGTAATGGCGTAATTAAGAGAGGGGTAATAGTAATGAGAACAAAGGAACATACCTTGTTGGAACGTAAACTAAATAGGGCAAAGACACTTAGCATATTCATGCCGGGTGACAGGCAAAGCTGGTAACGAGAAGACAGGGATAATACTGGTTGATACTAAATAAGCTTACTACTTCGGAACCCGAAGCAGTATTAAGCGTTCCACGAATCTCCGCACTGCATCACCAATGCTTATACCTACATATCACGTTGGGTGCTCTTTCCATGACTCTTAGCGCAAGACGGACTTAGAACCAATCTATTTCGGCTATGTGGACCCTCCTCTAGGCGCCCTACAGATGTTGCCTGACCGCTACCTATTCTGAGTATGGAATTATCCAAAACCCTGCCTTTATTTTTGGGGGCAGGTAGGTTTTCCCCGGCATAGCTCTTCTTACGTTTTCCAATCAAAATTTCACGTTTGCACCGAGATTCCGGATTCGTTCTCCGAAGAGGCTGAAAAGCACTGGCACTGGAGCCACCGCTGGCGCAATGAAAGCAAGCACAGAATTTCCCCAACCCAATCCGAGCACGTCGTACATCTCCAGGGCACATAGCGGGAGAGTCGCGCCAAGGATGCTGTGCAGGAGCGTATTGGCGGCTATAGCAGACGAGGCGTGGATGGTGAACGCATCAACGAGATACGTTTGGATGCACATCTACGCCAACAGAAGTGGCGGGTTAGTAACGGCGCATTCGGAGCCGGAAGGAGGAGGAGAATAAGGAGGGGGCTAGAGAGCGCACCATGCACACCAATACGCCAATTCCAACGATTAGCGTGCCGAACATTGGCACCGCCCATTGCACACGTTTGTCCGTAGTCCAGCCGTAGATGAAAAGACCGATCGGAATACAGAGCGCCGCGGGGCCGATACGCCAGACCGGAAGTCTATCCTCCGGCCTTACTGGCTTACCTGACGCTTGCAGCTTGACGATTATACGGTCGGACGTCTGGCCGACCAATATAAGGCCGATAAACATGCCGATACCGATGCCTATATAAGACAGACCCACAATGCCGGGGCCAAAGCCGTACTTCTCTCCGAACACGAAAGTGAGAGTCGAGAAGAGTAGGTAGAGGAGCGCATAAATAACGGCCGTAAACGAGGACATGGCGAGCACGATTAGAGACATAAACAGAAGCTTGACCGGACGCACGATCGAGTGGATGAGGAGCTCCTTAGCTGGTATGCCCTTATCTAGCTTCGAGCGTAGGTCGAGACTACCAGTTTCTCTGCGCAGGCGCGCGGCCTTGCGGTTCAGGATGGCCGGGGCGTACGTCTCGGTCATGAAGATCAGGCATAGGACGGTCAGCACGCCGGATTACATGCGAGAATTAAGTCAGCAATGGGGATGGAAATTTACCGAAACAGACACAAGGGGATAAAATATACCATTATTGTGAGCAGCTAAAACACCCACCTCCACCCTTTTGCCTGCACCAGGAATCCTCCGGCCACAGGCCCTACTACCGGACCGAACAGCGGACCGGCCGACCATATAGCCACGGCCCGGCCTCTGCGCTCCGTCGGCATCATGTCGGCAATCGTGCCCGCGCCAATAGATAGGCATGCCGCTTCAAAACACCCAGATAGCAGTCTGAACCCGATCAGCATGCCCATGCTATCCGCGACGGCGTATGCGACCGTGAATATAAAAAACCGACATTTCCGGCGTGGTAGAGAGGCACGCGTCCATAAATCTCGGACAGGGGCGCGATTATGAGCGGACCGATGGCGAAGCCGAGGACGTAGACGGAGACGACGAAGCTGGAGAGCAAGCGGGGCTCACGCCAAAGGTTTATAAGACGTCAGGCACGCCCGGGGCAAATATTGACGAGGCGAGAGGCGTGATAAAGGTGATGGCGGAGCAGAAGCCGATGTTGAGCCACTTTTCCCCCGAAGGCCAATTGTGCGGGTTAGCCGGGTCGTCGTCGCTATCCCACCAGACGAGATCGTCGCCTTCATCGTGGAATTGGGATAATTCCGGCTGTGGGGTGACGGTGCGGCTTCTTGCCTTCTCCAGGTCGACATCGAGAACTGATCCTGGGGGCTGGGATGACGGACTGTTCTGGCTTGCCTCGGAGGACGTCATCTGGAACTTCAACTTAGCGGAGGAGCAATCCACAGCCAAGCCCTTGTCGGTCCAATTATCTCTTAGAAGGCAGGAATCATGAATAGAAAATGTGTTGTAGAGAGTAACACGGTCGAAGTTTTATATGTTTACCTTGTTGGAATATGTGATTTAGTAATGTTTTGGACCCATATGCGTTGTAGACTCGTTACGCACCTGTTTGAGCATCTAAGCGTGTTACAACACCCTGCCACCCGAATAGCTAGAATAGGTATAAGAGGAGCCCGTACGGCCTCCCTCTACTAGATATGCCACCTCATCTTCATTAGTTGTACCAAGGTGTAACGAGCGGGCCTCTGCCTCTAAGGATCCAAACACCAAAGAGGGAGAAAACCTGCCGAGGGGGTTTTCCTTAAGTGGGTACAAGAAGAGGGTGAGAGCAAGTCGAACACGTGACAAGACTGAGCACTGCGTGCGAAGGCCGTGTTACTAACAATTGGTGCTAAATTGTTATTAAAGTTGACCACGAAGGTCAAAGCTATCTAAGGAGTGTGGTTTATATACATGTAGGAAAGTGTATACAATCTGGTGAAGCCGTCGTGTGTTCGGCACACGAGGGCTTTGTGTGCCGTTTCGTAAGGGCACCCTGTGCCGTCCGTTGGCGGCACTCTTGGTGTGCCGTTGCCTGAGGGCACAAGTGGGTCCCACGTGACTTTAGGCACGTGAGTTTCCTTCGTACGGCGCTTTGCCCCACTGCTTGGATTCTCGCATCTCTTCCTAGGGTTATTATATCCTTTCTGTGGAGGCTGCGCCGTAACACTATCCCCCCCTTTAAGGATCTTCGGCTCGAAGATTTATTCGTGTTCCCTATTTCTCGCGTCGTCGGAGCTTTCTAGTTTCTCCTAGCTTCGTAAGCTTTTCTTATAATGTCGAAACGTTCTCGGGCTAACGATTTCTTAGTTTCTACGCGTCCTCGCAAGTAGCGTCGCGTAACCTTACGCCGTTGGGACTTGTTAAAGGAGATTTTTCTATACGGAGTCGAGATGGTCCCTTATAGCCACTATCTAGAGTATAAGACGGAGTGTATGGCTTTAAAGAATAACCCCTCGGTTTATTCTTCCTGCTTAAGCGCTCGCCGCTCTAGTTATAATATCGCACGTCGAAGTACTTCGAGCTATAGGTTTTCGTAATTACTTTTCTAAATTGTTCTAATGTTTCTTAGTGGCCTCCCTTGATCGTAAGTAGGCTCGCTTAGCTACTAAGGAAGATGCGACTTTAGTAAAGCTTTTACGTTTGCGGAAGTAGTAGCGGTTTCTCTTCGAGCGTCGTTCTCGGATAATCCGTAAGGGTTTCGAGTTACTAGAGGAGCTAGAAAGGGCGGAGGCTACTAGTTCGTCTAGGGGTCCTTCCGGCCCTAAAAATTCCGAGGGTCCTTTCTTATCAGAACAGCTACGTTACGAGTCGGTAGATGTTAGATCAATCACGTGTATTTGTGTTGGATGTCACGTGTTTCAAGGTCTCCTTATTATCACACCACTTCGCTTAGCTACAATCACTTGTATAAGAGGCGGTCGGGTCACCAACCCTCTTCCTCTTTATGCCAACTCATGCCAATCCAACTCTTTACTACTGAATAAGCTGTCACATCACTTGTTCCAACAGTAGATCCTACTACGCCGTAGGTTGCCGAGTCGTCCGGCGAACCCGGGGCTAAGGTGCGATTACCTCGTTCTCCTAAGCCTATGAATTCTGCTCGTTTATCCCCGTTTGCGATGAATCCGACGGTTCTTAAGGGTTTTCCGTCGTTCTCGTTCGGGGACGACCTTATTTCCGCGGGAGGTCCGGGTTCTAGCGATAGAACTCTATAATAAGGTCTAGGTATATATCGTCTTTTAGTACCTACTAGTTATCTTCGTTCCCGTATTCTTTCTATTTAACGAGATATTTAAGCTAACGACCGAACCGCTATTACGAACCCCAGAGGGACAAGGGCTTTATGACCCCACGGGCAGAAAGCCCGTACGGGAAAAGACACCGCAAGGGCTAGGAACCCACAGGGACAGCAGAGCCGCAACACTGGCGCGCCCGCACGGGAAAACCAGCCCCAAGGAAAGACGGCGCGTACGGGCCTGGGCTAGGCAGTAGTGGAAGCCCGCACGGGAACGACGCCCACGCGGCACAGCAAGACCGCGGGAACACCGACCAGGTCGAATCCCGCAGGGGAAGAATGTCCTTAAGGAAGGATCACGAATCCCGGAAACCGGCTTCGAGCTAAAGGAACGGACGGGAGAAAGTCGGACAACTTATACGATCCGAGGGACGATGATCTAGCGGTATAATACTCCCTTAACCGATGCAAAAGTCGGATTCTAGGAAATAGGCTTTAGCGCCCACATTACGTGAGGTCCACACGACCCACTCATGGATCGGAAGCCTTAGCATTAATCTAACTCTTAGATTAATCTAATATCACGACTAATCCAACAGTTGTTCTAATCCCTAGATTATTATAGCTTTTCTATAGTATATAGAATACACTCGTTAGGTAGTACTTTAACCTTCGTGGTTAACTTAAGATTCTAATATAGACTTATTGGAGGTAATAAGCCTAACGCGTACCGCGCCCTAACCTATTACGTAATTACTACCTATTGTTCTAATCCTTCACCCCTCTCTTGTCCTTTAAGGTAAACCCTACCGTTACCTAACTCTACTAGGCGATTCCAAAGCCTAGTAGAAGAGGCCGTCGTTATACTTTAACTACTATTCTTGCAAGAGAAGGTAGTTCCGAGGAGAGAAACGACTAACGAAAAGGTAGTATTACCTAACACTTAACGCTAACTAAGTAATATAATAAACGACGTCGATATAAACAACAACGGTCCCCTATAGCTAACTATAGCCGACCTTTTTTAGGTCATCCAAGACATGCAGGGCTAGATCGGCGAGCTACGCAGACAACTTTAGGAGTAGACCAACGAGAACACCTAGCTCTATTAACAAGTAAATAAGCTCCGTAACTAAGCTACCCCCGCTCCGGCACTAGCCCCTATTACGACTCCCCCGACGGACCTTACGTCCAGAAACGAGTCGCCGGCCCGAGTTAAGGAAACTACCACGAAGACGGCTAAACTCGATCTCTTCTACGATAACCGAAAGAAGCTCTAAACCTTTCTATCTTAACTTAACCTTTACTTCTTTTTTAACTCTCGTGAATTCGAAAGTAAGGATCGAAAGGTTATATTCGCTGCTACGTACCTACGCGATACCGCAGCCTAGTAGTTCGAACCCTATCTTAGGGACCGCATAAGCAAGGAGCTAAGCTAATGGAAGGAAGACACTAGTAAGATCTTCGCTAGCTATAAATACTTCGTTAACTAAATTAAATAGAGCTTCGGCGATCTAGATAAAGTATATAAGGCACGCCGAGCCATTATAAATATCTAACAGAAAACCTTAGTAGCCGAGTATACTACCGAGTTCTAGAAGGCCGCGGCCTATCTCGACGACTAGTCGGACCGCGCCTTTATAGATTACTACTACCGAGGACTTAAGGAAAAAGTTAAGGATTAACTTATAACCTAGGACAACCCTAAAACGCTAAACGAACTTATTAAGCTAGTAATTAAATACGATAACCGCCTCTTCGAGCGACAGACGGAGCGCTATAAAGGAAATAACTACGGAGCTAATACTTCGCGCCCTATACGCCCTAAATATACTTAAGAAGGAGGCGACGCTATAGAATTAGATGCTGCTTAATAAAATAATAAGGGCTATAAACGACGACCTCGACGTTAGTAAACGAAGTAAGAAATAGAACGCTTTAACTAAGAACTCTATATCTACTACGGAGATAAGTAGAACCCCCGACACCGCTACCTATAACGGAATAAACCCGGTAAGACCGCCGCTAGCGCTACCTAGAAAGAAGAGAAGCCCCGCTCCGCATCTACTATAGATAAAGAAGTTAACTACGCGGCTATAAGCTAGACTACCTACTTCGACGATAGCTATACTACCTATTAAAGCGATAAATAAGCTATCGGGTAGTATTTCTTTGAACCCTAGTAGCTAAACCTAGCCACGCGCAATAAGGAAGTACTAGAAATTAACGATTTAATTAACGACTTCCCCTACGACGATAAGCTAGTTAATAGCGATATAGAAAAACTATACGATAGTATACCTAAATCTAGCGAAATAGAAAGCGTAGAGCACTAGTAGAATTAAGCTACGCTCGACCGAATTGCAGAACACCTAAGTAGATATAGAGATATAAGGCGTATTAAATCTAGTCTCGTCCCTACGGTTAACTAGACTCCCGGATTAAGAATAGGCCTACCGCTATAGTAGTACTAGATAAAGAACGGAAAACTTCGTTCTTAGTTCTATAAAGACGGCGTATAGTACCTCTAGAAGAAATTACCCCTTAGTACGGCCGACGAGATAGCATTCTAGCTTAAAAGCGAAGTCTAGAGAGTATAATAATAATAAGACCTCGCGTACTTACGCGATATAGCCTATATCCTCTATTACTACGGCATAGCTACCCGAGACCGAGGCACCCTATAGTAGGTACTGTCAAGGCTCAACCTCAGGATGATCGCTGAAAGGTTTATTGCGCTACGTACAAGAAGCTAGAACTTAAGGAAAGAAGAAGAAGAAGAAGAGAAGAATCAACTTAAATACAGGGGTAAAATAGGGTTACGTGTCCGCTGAGGATTCTTCCGAAGCTTACTTTTGCCACCAGGCTTCCAGACTATAACATTAC